>JABCKT010000080.1:0-72968 GCA_018858115.1 Tephrocybe rancida
AGAGTTGATCCTTACCTCATTTCAGGTGCAGAGATCATGGTTGATGTCTCTTCTTCTGACCTTGCACTGTTGGAAAAAGTTCAGCATTACTACATTCGACGGATGCTGGGTATTCATGCAAGGTCTGAGCTGGCAGTTCTGTTTTCAGAAACAGGCTTATTGCCAATTCGCTACCGTCGTATCATTCTTGCTTTGGGATTCTTGAGATATGTTGTGTCACTCCCCCATGAACGTCTCATTGCAAGGGCAATGGATGAGGCAGTACTGCTAGCTCGTAGAGGTCAGCAGTCTTGGATATCCCAACTCAGAATAGTCATGGCCAACTTGCCAGTTCCTGTCCTTTGGTTGCTACCACCTCCTGAGATATTGTTATCAGGGGAAATGGTTGAGGATGTCATTCAAAAGGTTCAAAAATCAGCAGAGGCATCTATACAGGAGTCAATTTTGTCTTCAGTTCGAACACGGGACTTACTGACAGATAGAATGGAAATGGAGGATGGAAAGCGGGTAGTCAAAGTATTTGCTTTTCGGCACTATCTTCGAGTCAGTGCTCCTAAACACCGTCGAGCTTTGACACATGTGGTTTTGTCATGCCATGATCTGGCAATGGAACGCCTCCGCTGGTCAGAAAGACGCCGCCCAAGTGTGCCCCGTGAACACCGGATCTGTCGTTTGTGCAAGGATGGACTGGAAGATGCAGTGCATGTATTGATCCTGTGTGAGAATGACACTGTGGTGGCTCTCCGAAGCACATTTTATCAGACGCTTTCTGATCGCCTTCCTGGTTTTCTATGTCGCTTTTTCCTCTCAGCAACTGTGTTTCTACGTGAGCTACTTGCAGAGAGGAAGACTGTGGCCCTTTTGGCCAAATATGCCTATGATGTGCTTTGTCTTTTTTATGCTGCTCCTATATATGTTTGGAGTGAAGATGAACCTCCTGTTGTGCAGCCTTCTTGACATCCACCATTTCCATGCACAGTAGCTGCAGCTGTGCATCTGTGTCTTCTTGTGTTTAGTTGTTGTGCATGCATTGCTCTGACGGACAGTTGACCATGCAAGGATTGATGTACTTGGATGGCGAGGAGTTACATTGGACAGCAGAGAACTGTTGTCTAATACCTACTGGGTTTTACTCGTTTCATCCTGCCTATGGGCCAGAGGTGTCAAATTCTTGTTGTGTAATCTTCGCCCCCGTTCAGTAGGCATGTGTGCTCTGCGTGATGAAGATAGGTAATCTTAGAGGATATGTATTATGTACAAATGTTGTCCTAGTTTGTCACGTAGTAAACTGGTTGTTCCACAATTGGGACCATGCCAGTATAATATACACCACCACCACCACCACCATTCTCAACGGGTCATTTCAGAGCGCCTTGTTGCCGTAAAAATTTCTAGTCGATCTCATTCTTAGTTAGTTGTCCGACTCTTTGTCATCCGATCGCAATTACTGACCAAACCGTCCCCACAGGTCTTCGTCTTTATCTACGATTCTGTAGTCTTCGGGGGTATGCGCTGTCGCTGCTTGGGGTGGGCCTGTATCTCAACTGGGCCTCCCTGTACCTTTCATGTGCACCTTATGATATTTGCCAGTGTTGAACTCCCGTAAGCTGGCTCACAATGCTTACATGGCCATCGACGGAACATCCCTGGCTATCTCTTTCGTTTTAACATTCACGAGTCGAAGGCGCAGGGATGTGACTGGCTGTAGACCTACCATCGACCAATAAGTTCAAAGCCCCTGAAATGTATATCTTGCAAAGGAACCTGCACAAAGCAATTTTGAAGCGATTTGTGAGCACAGATTGGTAGATGAGGTACCAAAATTGATCTACGTTCTGCAGAGCCTGTCTGTTGACCAAAACCGACGCGATCAACCGAACTGCAACTGATGAACACGATTGGCCTTGTAGGTCCAATGGAGCCTTGGACCCACCAACGTAACAATTAGGGAGAGCGAAGTCCTTCTGGAAAGGATCAGATTTCGAATCTTGATGCATGATGCCGCGAACCACATAAGAACCACATCAGAAACTATGGGCGCTTCCAAGTTGCCACAATAAATAGACCATTCAAGCTCGCCTCACACCCCAAGGAAGCAGGCCTTCTTTCACCATCGCATCCACCCAGTCTGGTATATTTTGCGCCATGCGCCTCTCTGCATTCATGACCCTCGTACTTGCCGCGTCCCCGACGCCCGCGTTGCCTTCAAATAGGCATTCTCTAGATGTGTGTGCACCACCTGGGGCTCAGACCTCTAGGCCCATATATGCAGATCCCAAACCAGCGGGCAGGTAAGTATACATGGCAAGTTTAGATAACTCTGAGCTAATCAAATACTTAGTTGCCCGGTCGGACACGATCGAACGAGGGATAGACCTTCGGTGAACAGTGGCTGGGCTACATGTGTGGCCAACGGAGGCTCAGGATGGATGTATCGAAACCATTGCTATGGCCAAGAAGGGGTCAGGCAACTACAAGGCCACGTCACTCCACAGGGGAAGTGCTTTTTACGCCTGACATTCCCCAACGAAGGACGTATCGGAATGTAAGTCAAATGCCTTCGCATGACGCCGCATCCATCTAAAAACTTTCTTAGATGTAGTTTCAGCAAACTGGAAGGATGGGAGTCGACTTGAAGCGAGTGCCGCCAGCAGGATGGGGAGGGGTGGTTCAACATCCGAGATCATTTCTGCTACGGCACAGAAAAAGTTGCGAACGAGAATTATTATCATCACAAGCACAACTTTCTGGGTATATGTTACGTCTCCGATGGTTGGAAATTTATTCCTCCTGACTCGGACCTCGTACTCCCCGAGATACTCTCTACATCTGCTGGTCAGCGCGCTCTTCCTCCTCTTCGAGATCATCTCGCTGCGATTGGCGTTAATTACATGAGACATAGTGTCCATCCCGGCCCTCCCAGGCCGAAGAAACAGTAGTCCTTAAATTTTCCTCCTTACGTTACGTAGTGACATCGGACTCGTTCCCAGATAATAAAATAACGTGTGGTGGGTTTCCCTCAAGGCTCTCTGGCCTCTAAGACTATAATGTTCATCTGGGATAGGACAGTGTGATCAGATATAGCGATCCAACGAAGATAGATGGCTAAGCACACCTTTCAATTTCGTCGAAGTAACATACGATATTGTGCGCTTCCTCTACCTGGTGCAAACGGGATTTCATATCACTAAAGTCCTCGATAGTTTCGGGCATTGAACCTCCTATTTGGTAGAGTCCCGTAGTTTGCTGCAGCCGGCGTTTGACCATAGCGAGGAACACGTCAAAGCTAGATGCACTGACGCCAAGGACCTCCGCACAAGGGAGGAGAGATCCAGATGCTAGCTCGTCCAACACGTCTTGAGGCCAAATGAACCTCCATATCTCGACAGAAGCGCTGCCCTCCAAGGCAAACAGGAGGGCTCGCAAGCTTTCTGATGGTGTTTCAAGCAATACGGCATGGTCGAGAGAGCAGGAAAAGGCCCTGACCCGCATACGCGATCGAGTGATGAACGAGGTGATACAAGGAAGAAGTTCTGAACCTTCACTTGCAAACACTTCTAGCGTGGAAAGTGAGGGAGCTTCGAGCATCGGAAATGCGGATGCATTCTCCACACCCAATCGTAAGAACGTTAGATGTGGCAAGGGGATGCTACTTGCTCCTGAAATCCTGCCTTCATTGACTACAAAGCAGCGAAGGCTTGTAAGCTTTTTACACTGTCGTATAATGCAAGAAAAGACTTGAAGTTCGAGTGGAGCATTCTCAGTGTCCAGTGATTGAAGTGCGGCCCAGACTACAGGTGATGCAATCAAAGCATGGGGCACATATCCTGCAAGTACTACGTCGGTTGGCGTAAACAGTGTCACGGTGTCTTTAATGGTCTCCTGGGAAACCTCAGGGGGCGGTTCGTCGACCATACGGAGATCCAGAAGGATTAGAGAGGTGCATGCTCGCAGTGCGCATATGATGTCAGGGATTTGGAATTGTTTCAGACCACGGATTGTGAATGAATTTAGTTGGTGCCACGGAATTTGGAAGGTTAGGAGTATGGAAAGCATATCGTCCGTCACATCGATGGTAATATCTGAAAG
Organism: Tephrocybe rancida; assembly: GCA_018858115.1. Taxonomy (NCBI): domain Eukaryota; kingdom Fungi; phylum Basidiomycota; class Agaricomycetes; order Agaricales; family Lyophyllaceae; genus Tephrocybe; species Tephrocybe rancida. The sequence continues at coordinate 4,090 of JABCKT010000080.1, forward strand.
GCGAGACATAAGGTGAAATGGGTTAATGGAACGCAGGTGGATCCAGGTGGACCGAGTCCATTCATTCATGCGTCCTAAATGTGAGTAGATAGTCAAGGATCGTAGCTGGCGCCACGGTATATCAGACAAGAGGAAGCTGGGGGTATCTGAGTAGAGTGAAAGATGTTGGAGGCGTGAAGACACGCCAAAGAGGTTGAGAGTGGCTTTCCCAGAGTCGAAGGGTGTATTTTGTTGGGGGAGTCGAAGTGATAAGGTTTCAATGCTAGAAAAGGCTTCGTAGGGAAGTGCAGGCAATGGTAATCCACCCGATACAAATGGACCCCAGCCCAGCTCGGTAACCCGGTGAAGATAAGGTACCAAAAGTTCCACGTTGTTTAAGATGTTGAGATGTACTCGATTAGCCTCGGGCAATATCTCTGCCGCACACCTCAATCGCTTGACAATGTCTACGCCACCAAGTTGAGTGGGCCCCCAGAAGTCAGGCATAGATCGTGACAAGCGTCTCCAGGTGCTACACACTTGCCCTAATGTCCATGGATCGTCAGATATGACCGGCGGTAGTCTTGTAAAGCGGCTATGTTGTGTAGGACGCAACGCTCGGAAAATCTGCTGGAGAATCTCCGGAGGCAGGCGTTTGTGAGGTGCTAAAACAATGATAAGGTGTGAAATCCGTCGCCTGATTCGTGTTTCTTCTGCGAGAGAGGCAACACCAGAATTGCGATCCAAAAGCGCGGCCTGAGATTGTAAAAGCAACGTTCGTGCGCACAAGGTTTCCTGTTCTGATAGTATGTCCTGATTGCTGGCCCCGGCGACATCTTCTAGCCTTGCTATCCAAGCATCGTCTGCCACATCTGGATTAACGGTTAATATTGTTGCTCAGGGGCTACCGAGGGCTCACATGCCTGTAGGGATTGTCATAATCGCAAGAATTACCGACGGCGCGTTGTAACAATAATGCCTGCTCAAATCACGCGATTGTTCCCGTATACCCCGCCTGCTACTCTTGGACCATTTAATGACGCGAATTAGAGCTTGAACGAAGCTAAAATACGTACATTTTGGGTAATCTGCCTTGATCCCGGGCCAATATGCGTTCAATGTTTCAGTTGTTGGATGCCGCAGCTTGCCAAGGCGTCTTTTATGACCGTCCAAAGAAATAAGAACCTCAGAGAAGTGTGATAGAAGTAGACCTTTAAGCTATGACATTTGAATTTTGCCAATGACGACCAAACAACGGCGTGTTCAAGTTGACGCGGCGATAGGATATCGCCGATATCCTTGATTGCGATTACTCGTCTCAAACCAATCCCTCTGACAACATAGAACGGTACTTGCCTCCTATATTTCCCATCACAGCGGACATCCCTTCTTGTCGAAGCAGTTGTCCGGTAGTAATATTCTCTCGAGCATTCCAGGCTTTGAGTCATCATAATGTGAGCCTCATTGTACGAGTCGTTGACTTCGATCACATGCTATGTATATAAGGACTTGATCTCTGACTACCGGTACAGATCCAATGGTGTTTGACACAGCCTCGATTCCCACTGACGTGTGGGAGGAGATACTGAAAGATCAACCATTCTGTCAGCTGAAAACGGTGTCCCTTGTATGCCACAATTTGCGCTCGCTGATGATACCTCGACTTTTTGCCATCTTCCGATTCACGCCATACATCATCGACCACGGCGATAAGTATGACAGCAATATTCTCGTACGGCGTATCTCTCTCCCCTTGAAAGCATTCAAAAACGCAGTAGAAAAGCTCCTCTTCTTCGTGTCGGACTCTGTCTCTCCCTATGTGCGCAGCTGCTACGTCGCTCCTCATGATAAACACAAAGGGTTCAGAGATCGTCTACTTTTTGGCCCCGACGACTTGCCTAGCTCATCTGACCCCACCTCCCTCCTCGAATCTCTTCTCAAACTTCTTTCGCGTTTTTCTGGATTGCAATTACTTCAGTTCAATGCTGTGACATTCAATGCCCTAACTCTCACACAACTCGCACTCCACGTCTCGGTCAAGTCTAATATCAACGTGCTAAAATTTGCCGCATGCAACTTGATGGCATTAAGTTTACCGTTACCCATAATCGAAGCCCCGGTTGTTTGCTTCGAATGTCGGGAGAATGTAGACGTCTATGGGGCGCACAATTGGCTGTCGATCCTTGACCCAAACACCCTCCAAGTCCTCCAATTTGGGCCTGGTTGTAAGGTGGCAGAAGTTTTCACGCCATCTACATCCTCACTGCGGTTTCCACGTGTGATATTCCTGACAATTCCCCTCGACTACTGTACTGTGCCGCGACTAACCAAAGTACTGCAACTTTTTCCTTCCCTTCGTTCACTTCGGCTCGCCGGGATGGCTCGCCTTCCCGGCCTGGTTTCCAACAGTCAGACGATTCCTGAACCATTACCGCCCATCCGTGAATACAACGGCCCCTACGAGCTCTTCGATCTCCTCATGGCCACTCAAGTGACATTATTGAAATTGTCGTTGGACAATTACAGCATCGATGGCTGTGATCCCGACGCTCTAACCACGAAGCTATTATCTTGCTCAATAAAGATCAAAGACGTGGAGGAGCTCAAGATCAAGCTTAGCCGTCTTCCCACCCCATTTCTTCCAACCGTACTCTCTCTGACTCCCAAGCTCCGTGTTCTCGGTATTCGTTCGGATACGTATCATCTCGATTCTGCTAGACCCTTTACCACGCCGGTATATCCCATCCCCTCCTTTTGTTCCCACGTAACTGAAGTCGCGCTGCCCAGGAAGTTCTTGAGACCCTCTCAGCGGTATCTCTGCCGCCCAATCTTGAGATCTTATCGTTACACTGGTCCCCCACGAGTATCGAAGACGCCAAGTCTCAAAGCACCCTTTTCGCTAATAGGGTCCACGAGCAACTACCTCAACTGCAAATTATGCTTATGGGTATAAAGCCTCCCGAGTTTGGCTGGCTGTTTATGAAAAGATCGAGGTCAGAAAATGAAGGGGCCTGTGAGTGGTTTACATACTGGTTCCTCACTGTTACGGCTCTGCGTTAAAATTCAGTATCTAGCATCGTTTGTTGTCAACAAATACGGCCCGGTTGATAGTGATATCAGGTTCGCATTTTGACCCAAGTGTGAACGAGGGCCGTTGCAAGCTGGAGGTGGTCAAACGAGGGGGTACTTAGAAGAGTTTGAGAAAAGCGCGAGTTGAGCGCGGGTGCCTAACTGAGTACTCTACTCCGGGGCAATGGTGTACCCGACTTCGACCCAACCGGTAAAACTGATCGTACAAAATATGGAAAACCCAGCTACAAATTTACGGTGTATCAAAGCAAAACGATACCTAGATCTAGAGACTGTTGGAATATCGGATCAGGGTACGAACATCCACAATACCTTTTTCTGGCATTCACAATTATCTTTGCGATCTATGGTCACTAACTAACGCAATACGAATACGTGCGCAGATATGTCATCAATAAAATACGCTTTGCAAGTTGCGCCCAACCAATTTCCAACTCCCAAGCTACATATATAAGTAGGAGCTACAGATCAATCTTCATTAGCGCATGAGCTTCGTGTGTGCTGAGCAGCCTGCCAAATCGGAGCAAGGAGATGATGTTGAAAGGAGAACACCAACTGAATATCGCGGGCCCCAGGTATGATCACACTATTTAAGCTGTATTCATTCAGCTTACGCCCGAATATCGACAGCCACATTCACAACAATACGATTGGGCTTGCTTGTTGGCGGATTGAATGACACTAGCGTAGGCACCATCTAGGCAGTCGCCGCCAGCCACCACTCCGCCCCTCGCTGAAGGCTCCAAATAAGCCTACCTTCGTTGATCAGGCCAATCGTTACTTATGGATGTGGATAGAATATCGCGCGAGGGCCCCAGTCAACAGTGTGATCTATCTTAAGTTCAAGGGGCGAATAAGATCTTCTCTCGGTTCCGGGCCTTTCCTTAAGTAACCTCGTTCAACACTGTCAATGATGGCTAGGCCGACAAACTTGAACCAACGAACGCCACGAAATGAGATCAGGCTACCAGAATACTGGTGCCTGCCACTTATGGCTCAGGTACTTAAGTTTTCAAATTTTCGCTCTTTTTCTTTCCTCATCATCATTTGACCCTATGTCGCCAGAATTCGAACGCCACGACTCGGCAGGCTCGCATTTATCCACGAAGGACCCGGAGAAGAACGTAGCAGAAGCTGTCACCCGCGATGCGAGCATCAGTGACGCGACGCCCATGGCCCGTAACCCAACGTTGGAGAAGACATGGCGAAAAATTGACATCGTTATTCTTCCAGTAGTGGCGATGTTTTACCTGCTGTCATTCCTTGTTCGTCTTCGCTTACCTTAAGTTGGTCTATGTTCGCTCAACACTACTCATGGGGTTAGGATCGAACTAACCTCGCCTCGAGCGTTGGCAACGCTCGAGCCGCCGGCTTGCAGGAGGATTTGAAGATGACCAACTACCAGTACAGCATCGCCCTGACAGTCACGTTCATCCCATACATTGCGATTAAGATTCCTTCCAACCGTGTCTTAAATGTGCGCGGTCCTCCTGGCTCCGTTCACGATGAAGTATATGACTTAAAGGTTATTTCAGGCTGTCGGTCCAGGACTTATGCTTCCAATGATGATGACGCTTTGGGGTATCGTGACGACTCTGCAAGGTATGTCAGACACCTTTACCAAAATCGATGTAGCAGCATCTCAAATTGCTACAGGTCTAGTCACGAGCTACTCGGGACTTTTGGCTTGCCGCTTCTTCCTGGGCTTATTTGAGGGTATGTGCTCAGTCCTCGACAAGTCCGACACGATCTAACATTAAATATACAAGGCGGCGTTTTCCCTGGTTTTGTCCTCTACCTTTCGTTCTGGTATCCGCGTCAACAATTGCAACGGAGGTTGGTTACTCACCGTTCGTCCCCGGTGACTCGCATCCGTCTTACTCAATCACGCATGTACAGAATATCGGCCTTCTTCTCGACCGTCTCACTTTCGGGTGCATTCTCTGGTATTCTTGCTTATGGAATTATCCACATGGATGGTATTAGAGATCGTCCAGGTTAGGCTTGGATATTTATTCTTGAAGGACTCTTCACCCTCGTCTTTGGCATATCAGCTTTCTTCGTGCTCCCGAGCTCACCTGAAACTGCTCGGTTTCTCACCGCGGAGGAGAAAGACTACGTACTTACGCAACTTCGCGACACGGGCGCCACTGGCTTTGAGGAGAGCGCAGACGCTTTCAGCTGGAGCGAAGTAGGGCGGGCGCTTACCCTTCCTCAGATGTGGATGGTTGCTGTGATCTTCTTCTTTAACGGTGCGCGTAAACCTTGACATCGATGCGTCCTAGTGATCGTCTGTCTGCGATGATTGCTGACCTGCTATATCATCCATAGGGGCGCAAATATATGGGCTCGCATAGTACTTCTCAGCATTCTACATGCCAAACCACGTCTGAGACACTCCACAGTTTTACTCCCTCTATTATTCACGGGTTGGGATACAGCAAGGCGGCCGCACAGCTCTACAGTGTCCCACCCTTTGGTGTAGCATTTGTTGGTCAGTGTAAATCCTCTCATCTTCATATACCATCTCACACCTCGAGCAGCCACCATTACTGGAGCGTACATCTCTGACCGCTTTGGAGCCCGTGGTTTTGTGACAATGCTTTCTGGCATTGTTTCTACCATAGGCTTCGCCGTGTTCCTCGGTTTGTCCTTCCCAGTTTGAATGGTCTATTCACTCATGCCTTTCCACTCCCAGTATCGACATCCTTCCATGTGAAGTGGGGCTCCCTCTTCCTGACCATATCGGGCGCGTACAACGCCGCGCCCGCTCTCTCTACATGGAGCGCTAACAATGCATCACCCTATACGCGGCGAGCTGTTTCTATTGCAATTGGAATCGGATTCAGTAACTCGGGGGGCATTCTCGTTACATGGCTCCTCGGTACACTCTCTCCGGCCCCGCTCTACAGGGAGGCTACCATCACCTTACTTATATTCTCTGTTTTGATTGTCATCATCACCGGGATGAACATTGCGTATCTGGCCACCCAGAATAAAAAGAAGGCTGTAATTCGAGCAGCTACGTCTAGAGACGACGAAAAGCCTGGACTTGGTGACCGTTCGGCGTGGTTCGTGTACAGTTTATGATATGTAGTGGATTGATCATGAAATAGGCTCTAATTTAAATCGTTCGGACTTGTTAACACAGTAGGCTTAGAAAGGTATGCCTGGTAGACAACATAACTCCTTGTTAATCACGTCAATGTTATGCACTCGACAAGCACTCGACCTTAAACGAGTTTGGAGGAATTCGAGAAAACGCACAAATTAAACTCGGCCCTTGTTGGGCTCCATAAAACATAGAGTACATTATGGCTGTTGCAATCGTACGGTACTAACTACGTAATTATGGAAAGGGAAAATTTCCTGTCAGACAGTCTGGAAATATGCAGGTGGCTGCTCCTTTCCATTACCTTGTTCATCCCGTAGATACTGCACCTCGGCCCGGAGCCGCATGTTCTCCGCCACAAATGCTGCCACCCCTGTCACATCGTTGGACTCAGGCGTTCGATCTCCCGGTGATTCAAGCGAAGTTAGAGGTTCCCATCCAGCGCTTCTCTCCAAATCATGTGGGTCGTTCTCAGTGCTAGGGCTTTTCTTTTCGTCAAACGGCGCGGCCGCCATACCGCCACCGACGGCAAATGGGTAGAGGACATGAGCTTCGAGTCGCCTGGATCTGCGTCGTTTTACTACCATGAAAATGTACGAAAGTACGCCCGCGAGTAAAAGCAGCACCCCGATGACTATGCCAACGATTGCGCCTGCATGACTTTTGGGAAGTCGTTCCTGTCCTTCTGAAGCTGAAGTTGTAGATCCTGAGGGTGCTGGTGGGTTGTTGATCGTTCGCCTGAAGCAGAACATTGAGTTCGGAGAAAAAAGCAAACTGGGGAGACCAACGTTAAAGAGGCTGCTGGCTCGATTGTCGTGTTTTCAGCTTGCGAAGATCTGCGTTTTATAGACCTTAGGACTTATAGAAAGGACAGATGGAAGAGGAAACATACATGACTATCGCAGTGCTTGCACTGGGCGTTGATAAAGGGCTTGTGGAAATTAAAGAAAGAATCAGCATCTTCCGCTTTACGTCAATCGCAGTGCTGTGCATCCACCTAGAAGGAACAAGGGCAGATTCAGCTGATTGCACAGGCGCGGGCCCAGTTGTGGGTGACCTGGTAAATGGATCTGAATCAGCAAGGGGAGGCCTGCCATCACGACAAAAATACCTACGCAGAGTGTGTAACGGTAATGACAGAAGGCTTGCTGCTGGCTCCATCAAAAGTAGTCGGGGGTCCGGTGCTGCCCAAAGTCCTCGTCGTTTGAGGCGACGAAGTCGTCGCGGCAGGTTGTACGACTGTAAATTTGTTGCTGAATCCTAACGGGTTTGAATTCCTTAATTAAATGGAGTCAATATGCCTTGAGATATAGGTTCGACGTCTCTTACAGAGGGTTTATTGCATTGAGCTGTTGAAGCCTTTGGAAAGGTGAATCCAATGATGGAATAAGAAAGTTGAAGAGGTACCCACCCTTCGGTTGTAAAAGTCAAAGTAAGGGATCCGGATGTCAAGTTGGCGCCGACGTTGACATTAGTCATGTCCACGACTCGAGGGTGCGTAGTTGAAGCTCCATCCAAGAAGACATCTTGAATCCTAAACTGGATCGCAGAAGTTCCTTGCCGAGTCCAAGACACCCGCACTGCTTCATGAACCGGGACAGTTCCCGTCGTAGTTTCCACCGAAATGATGAGCTCGCTTATCACAATATTTACAAAAGAGAGTATTATGAGGTTTAAAGGTGATGGCCTCATCGTTGAGCAAGTAAAAAACGAGCGTGGGTTGATGGGAGAGAAATTGGGACGACTTTGATGCTCTCGGTGTTTTATAAATCTTGGTCTAAGTTGATACTATCAGTTACTTACGTCTGTCTCAATTGGCGCTGGGGATAAAACCGAACCTTGAGGCGTTCAAGTCGGTGTACGATAAGGCTGATGTTGATACCGGCCTTCACCTACAGGTTCAAACACCTGTCATCGCCAGGGATGATTATCCAGCGCCCATGAGGCTAAAGAGAATTTTGTGTTGACCAGAAATCAATATTCGAAAGTGTCGTCTTACAAATGTGTACGATAGAACAGCTAATGTCCGATTCCTGTCAACACCCCGAGAACTCCACCAGCCACATCAGCTACAGAAAAGGTCTTGCACGGTACAGGGTTTGAGCTCTCAGCGCTCATCAGCGGCGCACTGACAGGACGAAGTGGCAGATGTGTGGTGGTTGACGCAGAAAAGAAGATTCATCATCGTCGTTTGTCTGAAATGGAGTTAACATTTGACAGTTGAAACAAAAGCCAAGACTAACATATTCTGACAGAGGTGTCATTGTGCGAATTGGAGACGGTGTTGAAAGTGACGTTTCCAGAGTTGGAATTTACGACACTATTGGCGTAAATCTTGTAATCTCCCCCGAGTGAGGCGGACTGGAGGCGGGGAATGTAGGAAGATGTAGATGGGCGGTGATGAGGGATGTTGAGAAGGTAAATGTTGCCATCCTGGCTGGCAGGAGGTATAAGGTAAGGGAGCGAGAGAGCAGGGACTGCATGGGGGAGGTGTAGTATGGGGCCCGAGGCCGGATGATGTACTCTAGAACCGGAATCGGAGGGCATCGCTTGACGAAAAGGGTTCGTTTGTATCGACCCGCCTTGTACTTGTGGCACCCTAGGTGTTTCTGATCCCGTTTGTTGAGGGTGGATCGTCGCAGCCCCGGCCCACGGATTCCATTCGTTCCCTGGTCCCTGTTTCTCGATTCGTTCTCGCTCTAGATGCGCCAGGTGTGCGATCCTTTCTCTCTCCGTCTCCTGTTTCTCGTACGCCTCCCGCTCAAGCCTCTGCGTCCGCGCTCTCTCATGCTCAAGCCTCTCCGCCTCAAGCCTCTCCGCCTCAAGCCTCTCCACCTCAAGCCTCTCCGCCTCTAGCCTCTCTGCCTCAAGCCTCTCCGCCTCAAGCCTTTCCGCCTCAAGCCTCTCCGCCTCGAGCTTCTCTCTCTCTTGTCTTTGGTGCTTGACTCTCCCTAACTCGACCCCATCCCACACTTCTGCCTGTCCTCCGTGTTGAACCGCATCTTGAATGCCCGCTAACTTTTGGTGTATTAAACCCAGAGAATCTTGCATAGAAAGGGAAGACTTGACCTGACAAACATTGTTGGCGAATATCAAAGGAAACAGGGCGATGTACTCACATTGAATACTGCCAATGACTGTGTCAGGCGCTCCCGGTACTCTTGTATCGCTCCTGCGTCCGATTTGCTTTGAATGAAGCGAAATACTATATGTTTGGACGCCTGCTCCATCGTATAGCGCTCGATTTCGTGCAGGGTTCTGGGATGCGTTAGGTGACGATATTTCTATGAAAATATAAGAGACTTGCTCAAACAATTCCTTGGCATGCTCCAGATAGGCAGGAGATGGACAGTATGGGGTAGCATCTGTGACTGAACTACCATCACGGCACAGAATACTATACACTAGCGCACACGCGTCGTTTCCAAGGCGCCGGAATGCGCTTTTATTCTGTCGCATGCCCTGTTTTAGGGATGTAAATGACGGATAACGAGTGAAGCCGTGGTTCTTCATACCTGAATGGTATTGAAGATGCTCAATGCCAGATTTGCAGCGTTTTGTAAGTAGGGCACAGGAGTCAGCTGTGCCGCATTTGCTAGCGTAGACAGTACAAGGTCGGACATGTCGAGTGCGAGGTCGCCAATCGGTGGTGTGGATCGTGCCATTGAGAATGACTATAAGTGTGGACTACGAATTGTGTGGCTATAAAGGTGTCGCTGCCAAGTGCCTATGCTGTGGGAGGCTGTGCCAATGTGCATGACCATGATTTGGCGCCTATGTAAAATTAGCTCCCCATCCGACTTCGATGTTCAAGAGATCACAATACCTAAATTATCCAACCGCAATGTTAACAAGGAGATATTGACCAGTCACATAGGCTTAGGCTATAGAGTTGTTGATTCATGAATACTGCCAATACGTGACGTTCTTCCCAATTTGAAAGATGTCCAGGGAGAAGTCCAGAGGAGAAGAGCATGCACGGGAGTGGATTTTTTTCATAGGTGAGTAAAGTAGAAACATGCTGAGTTGGACTTCGAGTAGCAGAAGTCGTGTTGTTGGAATTTAGAGACATTCCCAAAAATAAAATCTGGTGGTGGGAAAACCGGGGATAGTCGGGCCGCTGTTTTGGAGTCTAACCATCCACCGTGACAAGACTACCATCAAACAACCAACGACCCGAAGCGTCACCCGGGCACCTCGGCACGGCAGCCGCATACTTAAGGCGAGTCAAATCTGCCTGAAGACATGTTTGTCGTCATCATATCGATCGTCTCGCGACTGCTGGCTTCCCTTCCATACCGCTCTACTCTCTTTATACGGTCTAGTCCAGCCCCAGGGCTTTCAGTTCATGTACATACATTCAAAGTCCTTGTCGCTTTTCAGACAGCTATCCCCTGCAATTCTTGCTATATCGCCCGCGCCCTTTGCTGAAGCGATACCATTTCACAGCCTACATAGTACGACCCCCCGTAGCTCCAACCCATACCTATGCTTAGCTTCCATGATGATCATCTGGGAACCTAGTGAACCCTGTTATATCATGATTATTAGCGGCGTATTTGGAACTTGGGTCTGTTATAAGGGCCTGGCAGTCAGATAGCCTTCATCGACCTTACAACCTGGTCTTGTAGTCGAGGATTCCGCAGAATGCCTCGCACCGAGCTTGAGTTCCAGCAGAAGATCCTTCTCGACGATGCCGGCCTAACTGAGGGTGCATCAAACTACGCCTTTGTTTCCTCACTGAAGTACATAGGAAGATCCGCCGTTATCCTATCGGGGGACTTCACCGTCAACTTCACGGGTGTGTGGTCTTCCATTAAATCCTTTCAATGCTCAATCCATCGTTAGGGACATCCCTGTCTCTGTTTGGCGAACTTACACAACGACCGAACCCAGGCTTCTATTATGTTGTCGTGGATGGTGGGGTCCGCGTGAAGATATCATCTTCCGGTGCATTGAGGGGAGTGGCAGCCGGCCAGTCCTACACATCTCCTGCGCTGGCAGATTCAGCACACAGCATCACCTTCCTTGACTTTCCCAAATCTACCATCGACTACGCAACTGTGGATATAGGAACCAACACCCCACTGCTTGGCAACGCGTTGATCGTCGACGATAAAGATCCGTCAATCTCATACGTGGGCCAGTGGTCCGATAATACAGGCCGCCTCTCGTCGAATATAGTTGGCTCAAGGTTTCCTGTTGGTGGTTCGATGATGGAAAGCAACACCAATCAGTCTTCTGCAACGTTCCATTTCTCCGGTGCGTAGTTTACTGATGTGGTATTCTTCGCCTCACTCTTGAAAGTAGGCACATCGGTATCTCTTGTAGGGGTACCTCCTGCTCCTGGGTCCGCATTTCAAATTACCTTGGACGGCGTTAAACAGGACCCACAGTATCCCACACACCAGCAGGCTGCCTTGACACATTTCCATTGGTTTTCAGCCAAGTTTCTTGCTTCAGGGCCCCACAATATTACACTGGAGTTCCTCGGTGGGGCTAGAAGTGGTATACGCCTAGATTATATTGTTTACACACCATCATTTGGCTCGCTATCTGAAATGGCGGGAAACGGCAGTACGTCCACGGGGAATACTTCTGTGCTATCAGGAAACCTCCCCTCGCCGACAAGGAGCGTCCCAACGTCTTCGAAAAACCTGCCAACAGGGACAGCTCACCCTTCTTCTCAGGGGGTGCACAAGCAATTTCATGGGGCAATCGTCGGAGCAGTCCTTGGCGTATTTGCCTCCTTTTGCGTCATGCTTGCCCTGTTTCAACTGCGGCGCTTCAGAGCCAGGAAGGTGGCGCGTAATAGGAGAGGTGTGTGGAGTAGATGTTACTGAGATGCCTAGTATCTAACCGAGCCGTAGTCAGCCCATTTCGTACACGTGGGATAGAGTCTGGCCAGTTACTTGCCCTTCACAAGAGCTCCTCTCAAGCACCAGATGGGAATCGCGCCACACGAGAGCACTTCATCATCTCGGCTGGCAGTGCGGTGGAAAATGAGGAACCTAGAACAGGCCTACACCATTTCATTCCAACCTTCTTCAGGCGTGCTCATTCTCCGCGTGGTGAGTTACATTGTTTTTTCTGAGTACTTACCTCAATCCCTCTCCAGTCGAACCTTTCCGAGAGTTTTCATACAGAATTCAAGACGGCCTATGGGCACCCCAAAGAAAGCCACTAATAGGAGAACTACCTCTGAGACAACAAGGCGAGGTCAATGGCAGCCCAGAAACTGCCACAGTTGTCGCATCTGACAATGCGCATTACCCGTAAAGGAGTCGAGTAGAGCATTTGAGGTTGATGTTCGAAATTCAGCGGGTGATTGAGGACTCCGACTCGGTGAGGCATGGATGAACAAATACATTGTATCTCCTGCCATGTTCACTCCCTCCGTCACGTTTCTGAGTTAGTGTCAACGACATCAATGCACAAGTCGTCTTTATACGAGCTACATGAGGTCTAGGAGATCAAAAAACTGCATCAATATCATACGAAAAGACTCGTTATTGTCGTTATATGCCATTCTCTGCGAGCAGAGGGACTTTGATCTCTGACCTTATCCATCACTGTCGGCGATCTCGCGCTGAATTTCAACCATCAATTGCCTCAAGTGTCCAACCATACCTTCTTGTGGATTGCTTCTTGTGGATTGTCGGGTGCGACGACAGTTGCGTCTATGCTTATCGCATCTTCGTCCTCCTAGCTTCAGCGCTGTGTGCGCGCCACATCATAAAGGGTATCTGACACTTGTGGTTTTTGTTGTGGGGCCGAAATGCTGTCCTAAATTGCGAGCGGGTCTCCTCAATGTCTCCTCGAAACGGCTCGACTGAAATGTACGGTGGGGGACCCTGAATGTTGCCTGAATGTGCAAAGACAAACTACACCGACCGGTCGGACGATCTTTGTTTAGCCGCATGTCGTCTCTTCTAACGTATCAAGAGGTAGAACAAGAGAACTGGAGTACAGTCCCAGCAATGGCACCGGACGTCAATTGCCTATACTGTAGCAGGCTTCAAGGCACCTTGTGTAAAATTAGCGCTTGTTGCGCGATGACGTTGCACTCACATGCACACAACTTCCTTACCTCCGACTTCGTGGTTGGCCGACATCTCACAAGATGCAGCTCAGCATCTCTAGATCATACCCAGACGCACTGGCTCTTGGCTTTGGACTTCTACACCCTCATGCGCCGGACAATCGGCTAAACTGTGTTGTCTGGAGGCCGAAGCTCCGCTATTCCCAGCCCTGGTCTAGTCTGAGCGAATCTTTGGTTCGATGCCCACTCCCGAAGCTTCCTTCGGCAGGATAAAAGGTCAGTCGCTCACGAACACTCAATCCTCAACGAATACTGACCTTCTCACCGCTTTCAGATGGTGCGACTCACTCGAATGGAGCACTGGGCGAGCTTTCGGCAGCGTTGGAACTTGGAGGAGACGAGCGAGAAGGGAGGTTCGACCTACGGTTCGTAGGCAGGTTCGTCGAATATATCCACCTTTTTCACGTATAACGTCCCTACAGCCCTTACAACCTTTCCTTGGCTCTTCGATTGAGCCCGAGTTGTCTTTGGATGAGACCCGAACTCTCGGCGTGAGTATCGATATTCTATACCTATCTCTCCACTTCCTTCCTTTCTAACCTCACACTAGCTCCATCGCCTCCCTCCTTTATACACCCCATCCATTTCCCGCGCCTGGGTGTACATCCCTTGCTCGACATCGAACATCACGTAACACTCGCCAATCCTATAACCTCTGCTCGGGCTCGAACATCATAACCTGCACTATTCTGGCGCTACCATTCGACATATGGATGGCCTGCCCTGCTTTATCGAGGTCGGTGGGCCCCACACCGGCTTGAGTCGTGGGCGTCGGATGTGGTACCCCGCCGTGTGCGGGGATGTTAGATCGGGGGATTGGCCTCGATTGGCCAATGATGGATGGGGTTTATGGTACGTATGATATTGTTGACTTGCTCCCCCCCGCTCATATCTTTTTGTCAAGGCCGAGACATATTTTCGATCTAGGTGCACGAGGTCATGGCAACGCGATGTTCTAGGACTTTCGTTCGTGGCAGGCACAGGTACATATGGGGATGAGAGGGAAGCCTATGGCTACCGTATGTTCTCGCTTTTACCATTCCAGGATGCTGAAATTCACAGTCGATCGTGTGGTCTCGTTCAATATACATCACCCTGGCCCGCGTGCTTGATAGGCCCGGACGTTGTGAAGGTCAGATATGCTTGTATGTTCTTCGTTCCTGTCCTTGTTTTGTTTGCGACGATTGCTCGTCAGCTCTACAGTTTTGTCCTTGGGCATAAGTTTCATCTAACACCATCCCATCCACTCAATCACTCCTGTCCGTACCCTCTGCTCTTGTAGTAATGTTCTTGTACGTACAACTTGTCACAACCTTTTCCCTTAATTTCTTTTTTTTTGCGTTGATTCTCTCTTTTCAATCTTCCTGCACCTTCCCGATCGTTCTGCCTTTTTTTTTTGTGCTCAGCCCTGTCTTCTTGGGGTTGTTCTCGTGAATTTCGCGCCTGGACTATTCTCTGTTCAACTTAGTTCGGTTGTCTTCAGGGCTCCTGGTGTCACTTTGAGTCATTGACGTAGTCCTCGATTTTTGTCTCTCTTTTCCTCAACTTCACATACACGCGGGTTTGACTTATACTGGTGGCGTAAAAGGAACCTCACTATGCCCACTTGTGCTGTCAAATGACATCTTACATCTCGCGTCGTCGCGGCTCATAGTCCACAAAACGAGATTTCAGCTCCTAAACTAATAATATTCTGAGTCCGTCTCCTCTAATTCAACTTCCCACGTAGTTGAGACCCGCTCGTTGTCACTGGCAGTCATGTAATCCTCTTCAATATCTGCTGCTTCCTCGATTACTTCAACGGGGGGAGAAAACCGACTAAAAAGTACGTCCGCCGTCATCCCATCCCCCAAACTGCATCTGATAAAGCGCAGTATCGGAAGTTTAGCAGCTCTTGTCGCTCGTATGTGCAGACAAGACTCGATAACACCGACCATCTTGTCATCAAGCCATTGCTGTCTCGGGACAAGTGTATTAAGGGATGGAAAGCTCACTCCCTCTGAGCCCGATTCACTCCTTGACAACGCGTCAATCAACCCACGGGTTATGTCCATGCCGGAAATACAGATGGCGGACAGGCAGGCCAGATGACCAAAGAGAGAGTGCCACCCTTCTTTCGAGAGGTGGGTGTTGTGGGCCGTCAGAGATTTCAAATGAATCAATTGTAAGCCATCGCAGAGTAAGCGAAGTAATACACCAGGTAATCTGACTTTTAGTAGTGGATCAGGTGCATCCAGGCTCGAAACTCTGACGGCCATCTTGTGCTCCCAGGCTGCAACGAGTTGTTGAATATCAAAACGAGTTCGGATCGTAGACCCCAAAGCGCCAAGGCTCTCACTGGTATTGGCAGTAGGTTCCAAAAAGCCAAAGGAGTGATCGTTATTGGCATGGTGGACTAAATGGACTGTCGTCGTGGTAGGATGGACAATATGTGAATAGAGAGCATGGATATTTGGAAAGGAAAGGTGGCTTATCCGCAGGGATGCCAAACGTGCACCACAGGTGCGATATCCTTGTCATCGCTGGGACCGATCGCCTCAAAAAGCTCCAGATGGACAAGATTGGGGGCACTATTGAGCGTATGCAAAAGCTGCTGCAGATTCGGACCGCCCGGCAAGCTTGTATGGATCAGTGTAAGTGTCGTCAGATCGTTAAGCGAGCCAAACGTGGAAGGTATCATGCACCCGGTCAAATACATTTCGCGAATGTTCACTGCCGTGCTGCAGAAAGTGTTGTTGGGAAGAAATAGGACTTTGCTTTTGAAATTCACATTTACTTACAAGGTCAAGGATTTGAATAGGGGAGCTGGCACGGAGAGTCGGGAGTGAGAAATGCTGCTCTTGATCATTGACATGTGGTCGTTATTCTCTGGCTGATCCTAAAGATCAAGCAAACAAATTCGAGGCAGCTGTGCGAAGAGCATGTCCAGGACCTTCTTCTTCAATGAACCGCCCATATGACAAACCGATAGCGGAATTGCTCCAGACCTCGTGACAAGAGTGGTGAGATGCTGCAAGCCCTTCGTTGGACAAAGAAAACTCCATAAGTTGGGATAGTCGAGAGCCACCTCACGCCAATACGTGCATACGAAGGAAACCTTGATCCACGGAGTGCAATAAAACCCACTGTCGGATTTGGACGGTAACAACCATTTAAATATTGCGGCCAATATTTCCAGTGGGAGACGCGAAGGGATGCGGAGGGAATTGTGCCTCGACTTTAGTCTCAAGATCGATCTCTCCATCAGCTCGATATCCTGCTTGATCTGTGCGTACAACACGGCCTTCTTATCTTCGCTGCTGCAGCAGGAGGCATCGATGCCCGTGCTTAGTAGTTCGATGTTTTCTGTGCGTTAGAGATGGAACAATCCGGTGGATTCGATGTCATAGAATATGTGGCAAGTTCGTACCATGCATGGTTGAGCCGTTTATCGTGACGGGTTGGAGACGAATGCAGCAAAATCTTCAATGATTGAGTGTTATCTGGGATTTGAGGAGGTGATGTGGTTGGAGGAAGCACGCTGGATTGATTTGACGATATTTGGTTGCGTGCGTCTTGCGAAATCATCCGACCGAATGATGCGGATGGCCAAGAAAAGGAACCACGATATAAACAGAGGGTACAATCGTTAATGAGGAATGTTTGGGGAATATTGGGATGCGAGATTTGCATGTTCAAAAGTATAGAAGGAGGTTACTATGCGTTTGTGAATGAGAGAGACAAGCACATTGCAGAGGAACAAGAGATGAGACGCATCCGAATTGCGTGGCGCAGATCCACGGACGAGTTCATGTGAGCACAAGTCGAACCTCCATTTCAGTGAGTTAGCACATCCTAGAAAGCATCTGACAACAGAGTATGAGTTGCATCGTTCTTTCTTGGTACTTACATCAATCCATCTCCAATCGAACCTTTCCGAGGGTTAACGTTTTCATACAGAGATCGAGAAGGCCTATGGGCACCCCCAAGAAAGCCTCCAATAGGAGAACTACCTCATTTTGCACCGCCTACGTATAGAGGCAACAGTGCGAGGAATTTAGCAGCGCAGAAACTGCCACAGTTGCATCTGACAATGCGCATCACCCTCAAAGGAGTCGAGTAGAGGCGTGGGTGAACGAATATTTTGTGTAAATTTCTTATCACGTTCACTCCCAGTGACTCCCTCCGTCACCTTTCTGAGTTAGTGTGGGAAACATCAATGGAAGTCGTCTTCGTACGAGCTACAGCAGGTCCAGGATGATCAGCTATCTGCATTAATATCATATCCTCTTGAACCTTTGGAATGGAGTGTTTGTTATTATCGTTATATGCCATTCTCTGCGAGCAGAGGGCTCTGATCACTGACCTATGCATCACTGTCAGCGATCTCGCGCTGAATTTCGACCATCAATTGCCTCAAGTGTTCAACCCGGCTTATACCCTCTTGTGAATTATCGGGTGCAACGACAGTTGCGTCTATGCTTATCGCATCTTCGTCCTCCTGGCTTTCTTGCTGTATACGCGCCACAGCAAGAAGGGTATCTGACACTTGTGGCTTTTGTTGGGGGGCCGAAAGGCTGTCCTGAATCGAGAACGAGACTCCTCGAAACGGCTCAACTGAAATATAAGTGAGATACCCTGAATGTGCAAAGACAAGATACACCGACCGGTCGGACGATGTGCGTCGCGCCGGAATATTATAGCTCCCAGTCGCTGAATTGGGCTGCGGCTCTCGATGTTGAGAGTATCAGTCGCTGAGACAATGTAGTGCGTATGTGTTGCTCGTACGGGGATGCCCCCATGGAGTGAGCTCTTATGTTGGGTTGATATTTCATGATGTCCAGCATTAGGCAGAATATATGGGTCGGCTAGGCGATGTTTAGCCGTTTGTCGCCCCTTCCAACGTGCCAAGAGGTAGAGCCAGAGAACTAGTGTCACAGCGCCACCAATGGCGCCGAGGACGGCTCCAATGACGATGGTATGTGAAGGCCTATGTGTCTGATGTGAATCACCCGTTGCTGAGGATGGTGACGCAGTTCCTTGTACGGAGCCGTTGCTTGCACTCAGCGAGCTGAATGATGGAGTATAGATGAAATAATCGATGGCGACACCGGACCCATGAACGAACTCCATCACGAGGATATGATCTCCAGAGTCGAGAGACGTTGCAGAGAACAGCTCAAAATGTGAGTTGGCAGGATCCGGGTCGTTGGCCCAGGACGGTGAGGTAGCATGGCTGTCCAAATTAAACGTGATGTTCACGTCGGCGCTACTAGGAGGCACTCCGACAAGGGATACCGACGTACCTACCAGAGGTTTATGGCAATTGAGTGCTATGGCAATGGCGAACTGAATGCTGTACCCACCGGAAAAGTGGAGCGTCGCAGAGGACTGACTGACGTTTGTCTGGGATGTTGTATTGCCGACGGGCAGGCGAGACCCAGAGCCATTATACGAGATGATACTTGCGTTTCTTGACCACTGACCGGTATAGGTGATCGAAGTATCAATTTCATCGACAATTAAGCTTGTCCCGAGAAGTGGAGTGTCCTTCCCTATGCCAACTGTTGCATAGTCAACGAGGGCCTTCGGAAAACCGAAGAATGTGATGTTGTGGTTGGAATCTGCCAGAAGAGGAGATGTATAGATAGGACCTGCTGGAAATCTAGGCTCATCGTACGTGACACTGGTACGTTCCTTTCCGTCCACGCTGACGTAGTAGGCTGTTGAATCCCTTGGCCAGGCAAAGGGAATTTCACCGAACAACGACAGGGATGTTCCTTTGAAGAGGTAAGTGGTTTTACGCCTCTGCAATACCACCTCACCAGTGAAATCGACGGTGAAAGCGTCGGACAGAATAACTGCAGTTCCACCCAGATATTCGGATGAGCTGCGCAGATCGTCTCCAAATCTTCCCTTGGTGAATCCAGCATTATCGAGGAGTATTTTCTGCATAAAGCGCACGGAGATCTGGCACACTCCTTACGAAGTCTTGTTCTTCTGATGCTGGAGGCTAGTTAAGGGTGAGCTGTGACGGTAAACTCCGTCAAGGTTGAAATGAGTTCAGAATGCCACAGATCATGATAATTGCACGATAAGGCACTTAAAGAGACGTACAGGGGGATAAAAAACATATGACAGGTCTGTATTTCCGCACTATTTGTATGGGCGCGCTGTCATGTCAAAACGACTCCCTGATCATCATTATGATTCAACAGGGTATACATGAGTGTTAGCCCAAAAGGCTGTCTCGTAGACACTTTGATCTCATAATTCGAGCTATATCCATGAGCGAGCCACGAGGAGCAAACCTGTCCAAGGAGCTGATTGGTCAGGTGAGAGGTTTTTTGTCCGATGTTGGTTTTGGTAGTGGTAGTACTATTCAAGTACGCGATGTTTTTGAGGCGGTTGACGATCGAAGTCCAGAGAAATTTAGCAATCGGACTCAGTGAGGAGCGTAGAAGGATGAATATCTTTATAACCGTGTTTTATTAGTCGGAATAAATCTTCGCAACCATCGAAATTCAACCCATTTCGACCCTTCGTTCTTATAATTATTTGAAATTTCAGTATCGATGCAAGTGAAGTGGCCCTACCCAACCTCAAAGTGCCGCATCAACCTTTTGAAGGGGCATTAGACGCTGTCGGTGATGTTACGAAATGGTAAATACCAAGGGGTATTTCTTAGTCGATGTATCACGAACTCGAAGAGTCTTGCGATCGAACCACCTCGTCTCCAGAAGTGAAGTGACCGCACGGATAAGCAGGTAAGACAGGTGCTTCCACTGATATCCTATAAACGAAAGAACAAAAGTAATAGTCAGCCCAGCTGCAGCCCGTACGTGAGACATACACAGAAGTATAATGTGAAGAATATTACAAACACTTCTAGGGCCAAGCGGAGGGTTATGAGGGTATGATGGTGATAGAGGAGGGATATAGGACGCAGGGTCGTGGCGGTGGGGATGAAAGGCGGGAATGCAAAATAGTGTCAAAGTAGATATCGTGATATACAAAAGGTGTCGAGGTAAAAGGCAAGGCATCATGGAACATTTGAACGTCCCGATCGTTTGCCGCCAAGCCGATTATTCGTTCGCCACCTCAATGGACATCAGATCGTCGCACGTCGGAAGCATTGGAGAAGGGATGATACTAACCTTAAGCACCCTCGGCACCGCCCTCTCCTCGTCATGCTCATAATAGTTGCCCGCATCATCCCTCCCTTCCCCAAGAGCATGACGTGGCTCGTCGATATATCCCCCATACGCATCACCTTCGTCAGGCCCAGGACCGCTAGCATAGTGCGCTGTGTACGATTGCAGCTCCTTCGGCGGCGGGGAGGCCGAAGCCAGTGTGGTGCCAGTGTACTGCGACGCCGTCGCCGAGGGGTTTCGGAGAAGGTCCTGCTGTGGGTTCGGGTACCGCTGCTGTGACTGGTCGTAATACACCTGAGGCTGTGACGGGTAGTGGTTCAACGACATGCCCCTTCCCACCCCGGTTCCAGCCCCCGCACCCACGCCCACCCCGGTCGCCTCTAGTAGATCGGTCTTCATGCCAGTATGATCAGTGTTTCCGTAAACCCCACTTTGGTACGCTCCCGGTCCTGCGAAGGCGGGGTAGGGCGTAGCTCCCTCCTGGAGCCCGCTGGCGAATGCCCCAGGGTCTCGAGTGCTGCGTGCCCGAGCAACACCTACACCCGCGGCGCCACCAGAGCCGTACAGCTCGCCTGGAGCGGGGCCCGCATCACGCATCCCGTACGACTCGCGGGTCTGCGACATCGGGGGCTGGGAGTACGTCCCGTGTGAAGCGTCGTCGGAATAGCCGCCTGCGTCGGCACCGTAGCCGGACTGGTGGTGATGGTAGTCATTGTCGTCACTGAGGAATATGGGCGCAGGTGCGTTTGCAGCCTCCGCGGCGGCCTCCTCAACTTCACGGTTAAACCGCTTGGCACGCCGACGACGGATGATATTGGTGATGAGCGCTATCAGTAGGGCAAGCGCAATGAGGCCCACAACAGTAAAAACACCTGCTACGGCGCCAGTGTTTTGGAAGAAACTATACGGTGGGCGTTAGTTCGGTCATCCATTCATTTAAAGCTAGAAACAAGTTACCCTTTAGTCGTCGAGGCCACTGCAGTTCCCGTCGCAGGTGGTAGCGTTGGTTTAACAACCACTACAGACGTGGTTGTGACTACATCACCACCTACTCCCGTAGATAGATCCGTGCTTGAGGGCGAGCTCGTCGTGCTCAGCGACGTCAAAGGCGGGAGCGGCGTAGTTGTTGACGAGCTGCTCGAGCTCAATGTGGTCTCGGAAGATGTTGTAAGAGTCTCCGCCGGCTCCGCTGAGGTTGTGAGCGACAAGGTGGTCGTCGTTGTCTCCGGCGTGATAGTAGGTGAAAGTGTTGTGCTCGAGCTCGAACTAGAGCTCGTTGCAGTACTCGACGCCGTCGGCGAGGACGAGCTCGATGACCTGTAGTATAACAGAACAAAGATTAATTAAGCCTCGATTCATAACAATATAAAGATAACATACGACGGGGATGAAGCTATTGCAAGAAAAATAAAGATCAGCACAGGCTAATTTTCCAGGCTTTGGACTGACTTACTGGTATCCGGAGGAATAGACATATCTTCAAATCAAATCACAGCCAAAGTAAAGTAAAGAGCATGAATCCAAGGAAAGAAGAGGTGCGGACAGGAAAGGGAGATCATCGTGGTCAACGAAACGAAGCAGTCTTGACGGAAGTCCACCCATCAACAATCATGCTGAGTCAGCCATCAATTTTAGACGTATGATTCCAACCTTTCCCATGTCCCACCTCAGGGCCATTGAAAGAAGAGGGAAATGTCAGGTCTGGGACGCCACCTACCCTTTCGATATGGCATTCATGTCCGTTTCTCAGCTAAACTGCTCTTATTTTCGCTATTTTTGTGATCAGGCGCTCGACCGCGCGTACGACAGTGGCTATCACGAGGCTCATACACGAGGTCTAAATGGCGTCCTCGGGCCTCAGGCCTCAGGAGTCAGGTTACTTTATCTCAAAAATGGCCTAGTAATCTAAAGCTTATTTCGGATGAATCAACGCAACTGCTGCGGTAGAGCACGCGGCTACTCCAACCTCACCTGCTCTGTGTACGGCCAATACTGGTGAAAAGCCTCAAATAAGCCCATTCGCACATGGTGCTCTTCTGGCTCCATATTTTGCAATGAACTACAGCCTGACCTCGACTAGTACAGCGTTTGAAATACCGTGACCAAGCTACCACTTGACTCGGACTGAGAAACACGTATGCTCTACGATGTAACCGCTTCCAAGCGGGCACTCAGTGGCACTGACGAGTCGAATCTGCCAATTGCTCCGGGTCCAATTACTCGCGCTATAGAGGTGCAAGTTGATTCACGCTTTTCCGGATCTCCGGCTTACTATCATCCTATTGTTCAGAACTATTTTGCGGTGTCTGTATACGAGTCAGTTGACGTTGGAGCTCAAGCAAGGAACATAACCTCGTGATCTGCCTACCATTTTGCCGTAGCCTTCCACACGCGGGTTGACGTAAGGTGAAGTGACCCCAATTTCCGAATGTTGTGCCAATTTCAAGCAGTCTGATGGGTGGAGGCAAGATCAAGCAGCTGCACACAAACTGATAGTTCGCCTATAGATTAACTGACTTTGAGTCCTGCTTTTTTGACTCCCGCAGAGAACTCGAGAGCTGATTTTAGAGACGATTCCTGAGTCGCCAAAAGACAACATCGGAGTGTGAAGCTATGGTTGGTAGACGGGGGGACTTTTCTTATTCGACTTCCTGATAAATATACTGTAATTAATTTTCGCGGCAGTTTAGACTTCGTATACTTGAAATAAGTTCATGTATTGAAGGCCGAACCTGCCGGCTGCCAGAGCGCAACGCCTGTCTGGTACTTATCATGTCAATTAATTAGATACTCCTTGTTGATTCAGTCATCCCAAATAGGCGACGCGTTATTTGGGCAACAAACAACGCCGCTCCGCCTCGCCTGTGGAAGTTGACGTTGAATTTCAATGCACCTACAACACTTACCTCACCGCAATTTGGGCCATGTCTGGACCTCCACGAATAACACTCGAGCTCATTCTTGAAGTAGTAGAGCATCACCTGGAACACCAGCCTAGTTTAGCTGCGTGCAGCCTTGCCTCGTCCTTTGCTCGTCGGACCTGCTTTCGTCGCCCCTGCCAAAAAAAAATCTTTGCATCGATCACTTTACGTCTGGATACCAGACACAACGCCAGGAACGAAGCTCTCGAAGACATCGTAATGGCCTCACCCGACATCACCTCCCATATCGACAACCTTTGTCTTGACATCCAAGGTTACGACAAACTGCCGTCATCCAGCACATGGCCTCCAAACATCCAGACCTTTACTATTCTGGCCTGCGAGTACGATGAAAACAGTCATTATGAATCCTGGCAGCGCCTTAGCGACACCTTCCTTGAACTTTGCTGCACGATAATACTCCTTCTCGTCGATTCAGCCTCAGCATATGGGAAGTTAGGCTATCTTGGAGAAGGTATCTTTGAGTACCTTGACGAGATGTTTTCTCTGGGCAGAGCTTGCTTCGTGTTTGTGATATCTTTCTCTTTTGACCAATCAGCCATTCAGACAACTTTTCTGAGTAGAATAGTTTGACACATGTTTAAAACATATTACGGTGAACTTGGCCGGTTTCTACGAGATCCCAAGACAAGAGTTGTACGACGCAAATCCTCGCGATGCCCCAGACGTTGGAGTACGGCTCCTTTTCGACCATTCTGTAATCAATCCTGCCCAGATAGCTTGAGACCGGCTTTCATGCTAATAGGAGTAGTGCTCGATAGTGGTTTGGGCTGATTCGAGCCAAATCATATACAGTATAGAATACACAGATGAAATCTTCTCTTTGTCATAAATGCAACGTATCTATAAGCCCGATTCTGGATATCTGTAAGAGACGTAAACATCGTCGTAGTAGTGTCAGCCGGCTTATAGTCACGTTTCGCGTTCTCCGGTGCAAGGCGCCATCTAATCGCTACGAGAGGGCTATAAGTCCAAGGAATATAGTTCCTATCGACAGATGAATGGGACGAGGATGACGAGGGACCGGAACATACCTTGGCTTGTACTTGCCTTGCCATTCCCTAGGCAAGAGGATAGCGTTTACCGCCACCCTCTTAGTAGGCCCCGCCGTGACATTTGTGAGCCCCGACAAAGACAGCACAAAACCAGTTATCCCGACACCTGATGTTGAAAAAAAAGGGAAATATGGCGTACGAGCTGTCTGGTTCACTCACCCGTAACCCATACCGTGCACAAGGGACCTATCTTGTTGCTTCAAGGCAGGAAAACCATAAGGAACGTTCCCCAAGATACAGGGGATCGTGTAAATTATGGCGTCATATGCGCGGCAGTTCAGATATCTCGAGGCCAGGTAGACCCGGACCAGATTGTGATATTCTTAATGACGCTGCCGACACAGTTTAGCGGTGTTATCTCCGGCGCGGTGAACCCGAAGGAGCTGACAATGACTGAACGGTGGTTCAAGAGGGAGTTGGGGATGCTTTTGAACAGAGAGAAGAGTGCAAAGAGCTAGGTCTTGG
Source organism: Tephrocybe rancida (assembly GCA_018858115.1). NCBI lineage: Eukaryota > Fungi > Basidiomycota > Agaricomycetes > Agaricales > Lyophyllaceae > Tephrocybe > Tephrocybe rancida. The sequence goes on from JABCKT010000080.1 coordinate 28,968, forward strand.
GATCAACCGACGCCTCAATCATTCTATTGAAGAACGTAAGTTGAGGCTAAGACGGTCAGACAATGTTGAGGGGTACGTACTGCTCCCTATTGAAGTGTTTATATTCGACACCAGTTTGATTAACCTGGGATTGGAGTGACGTGCGAAGAGCAAAATTACCACCAACCTTTAATGCATTGAACGGCAATCAAGCGCTCCTCTTTCGCGAAGAACCACGTGTTGGTTGGGGAGCCGGGGACAAGAAACCTGAAAAATCATCATTAGGAAAGAATGAGTTAAGTTTTGCTTTAATCGCAAGAATTCCGCGGCAACCACCAGGGCGATGATTCCGGCTATGATCATGAACCCGGGTTCCATTGGATGTGAACATAGCCGAGATGGTATGAGCCCATGTATCATTGCCAAGGTTCGAATGCTCTGGTCTCAATATAGAGGGTGATAAATCCACAGATAATTTGAGCTTTCCCAGGAATCAGCACACGACTCTGCCCGGAGAATCCGCATGGATGACATACCTGTGCCGTTCACGAGGACATAACATGGATCACGGGAAAGGATTTATTCACACCAATAGCCCACCCGCAGTGTTTTCTCGTTCTTGGTGTAGAACATTGAGCTGACGATGAGGAAACCGGCTGTGATTGACCCTTTGCATGTGCCGGGGGGCAAACGGGCGGCGAAGAGGCCTCCAAGGTTCTTGTACGCAGCATGTAAGGTGAGTTCAATTACCCAGACAGCGATGTTGATGCTGGTGCGATGGGCAGTATTGAGCTTGCCTGTAACTTAGCTAATAGCAGCCACAACTAACATCATCCACTTCTCTACTGAAAATTCCTGGAGCGCCAGATTGTGCGGGGGCTCAAAGATCAGATAAGAAAGGTAGAAGACCGTTCCAAGTCTACAAGCGCAAAAGCGAGTATGTGCTGCTAATCACAGTGAGACGGGCGGTGGAGTTCCCACCAATTGTATCTAGAATAGAAGCACCACTTGTTAGTCCGGAGTGAAAATCTCAATGAGGCGTCATATCGTACTGGTTGGTTGTTGGATCTGTGGACTCTCTGATTTATATGTGAGCTTTTAGAACAATTCATGCCAAGACAACGGCGTACGCACATTATCCCCATGATAGCCGAAGCCCCAAGTATCGTCTTGCCCATGAGTTGAATCCTGCAGGGCAAATATGTCAGCCGTCAAGTACAGGAACAACTGCGCGCATAGTGTTAACGTTGCCGACTGACCACACATCAAGAGAATGATATGATAATCGATCTTCTGGTTTGAAGTTGAGCATAAGCCGTTGAACTCAGCCAGAGGCAGAGACGACGAACCCAATCCGCAACGCTTCTGCAGGGTCCAATTCAACACCATCTCTGTGGGAAAGAGCTGCCACAGTGTCAACACCCTGGGTTGAGACAGCGGGATGGTCCTTCTCATTGACTTCTTGTCGAGGGACTGATTCGACTCGGTATCCATTTCCATGTTGAGTAGTGGTAGACATAGCGACGAGCTATAGAACCTGCCACGAGAGGGTCCCCACTAACAGAGCAAAGCGAGGCACCCAAGATTTGAACACGCGCGCGAACACAAGACGGGGAACCAATGTGGAAAAGTTTGCAAATCAAAACTCCTTTTCCTTATCGAGAGATAAGATAAGCTTCTCATCTGGTTTGGATCGCGTCAGGCTGGCCATGACTTGTATCAGAAAAATGACCCTAGGACCCCCTAGCATCAGTTTGTACGGTTGGAGAAGGTTGAGGCACGCATTTATACGCTTTGAGTGTTGACTCGGAGTGGATACGACACACGTACGTTAGGTTTAACATGTCAAGTAGCTCTCCACAAGCCGAGTACTTAGTGGTCTATCACGTACACATAATCGATTCACTTGATTGGAGGCTGCGGTTTCCGGACATTTCTACAAAGCAGCCCCTGACAGGATCTGGTAGTGAGTTGACCAACGCAGAGCTTAATTTGATTATGTGAAGATAGGCGGGTGCGATGTTCAAAATCGTATCTTCATAGTTAGCTGCCCGGTCCAACAGTTCTGTATACAGTATTTCCAACGCGAGTTACTGGAGCGCTAAGAAAGCTCGTCGTACATACCTTACGCATACCAAGGATTACCTCCCTCCAGGACGCCATCAATAGTCGCTAATACTCGTGAAATACAACGAGGGGCAAAGCACTATCGGAAAAGTTCAGACACTGGGAGGGCAAGGCTGGTTCAAAAAGGGCGTACTCAGGTGTTCTCCAAAGCGCGCGCGAGCTGCCGCTCCAAACTTTCGCAATCTGAATATGGGGGCAGGTTGAGAGTATTCTGGCACTTGTGACTCTTCGGAGGCTGCGAGGTGTCGCCGGACCTCGCAATGGTGAAACGGTGAAGGGAATTACCGCCCGTCAGGCCTTTGAACCCGCTTGCAGAAACGCGCGGTGTGCCTGTAACGAACTCGAGTACTTTGGACATGCGCGCCTGTGTCGCGTTGCGCATGCAGCTCCAGAACCACTTGATGACGTCGTCGGTCGCCGCGTAGCCCTCGTAGTCAGTATGGCTCTCCCAGTCGTCGCTGCGAGTAAAAGTAAGCATCAACTAACTTACAAATGGAATGTGAAGAGAACACGCACACATTTATTTCTGATACGCCGCCAATCAGGAGGCCGAACTCTTGTTCATCGAAAATTCTAATCAGCTCTTCGGGAATGAGCTCCATAAGACCTGACGCAACTGCCTCCAATTGATCCTCGACGACGCTGGAATCCGAGTCCATATACTCCTCGTTATTGGGTTGTCCGATGCCAGAGCTGCTACCTTTCTTCAGGATCGTACGATGTAGCCCAGTGATGGATGATACGTCTAATAATCGACGATGGAAGATGCTGAGACCCAGGCATCTCCCAATGAATCTGAAGTTGTTGAGGTGATTGGGGTCGCTGTCGGACGCGGGGTTAACGCGGAAGATATGGTTTTCGGGGAGGAGCGCTCAAACAGGCCGTAAGACGGGTTAAATATCTCATGAGAGAGCAACGTGAAGAATTCGCTACGTAGAAACGTCAGAAAATTTCTCAATCCCGACAAGACCATTTAATCGTCGTACCTCAGAGATCCGCCATGATGCACGCAATCTCCAGCACCAACTTGAACCACAAGACGCTTCTTCAGCTCGTCAGTCGCATGACCCATGAGCGCAGCAAACCCATCCTCGAAGACGTGATCTTTCCTGATCTGTATCGCGAGAATCCCGTCTCCTGTACGCATTGCCGGCTGGCTCCGAAAGTAGATAACCTTTCGCCGGATGTTCACTATGTGCGTAAGGACTGCATGATCGACGTAGGAAATCCTGGGATCTTCCCATGATGTAATCTTGGTGGTGTGGTCGACGAAGTACATACGGCCAGTTGTAGTAAGCCGCATCTCTCCCATCCTGGTGGGAGTTCTCCCAGAATGTGTGTGGGATGGGGCGTATCACCTGCGTATGAGGGCATCAGGAAAAAAATTGTCTGTCACTGGGAGAAGAAGGAACGACAGTGCCGCTCCACGTCTGTGGGGTTCACGGTGGGAAGGTAATCCGATATTTCTTACTTAGGTAGTGCCATATATATGCTTGCTAAGAATCATGAGATTGTGATGCTGCAAACTACCTGGGGCTGCTCCGTGAATGCTGGACACCACATCTAATACGTTTGTTGTCACGGAAAAGTAGTAAGTACTGGTGATAAGTGAGTAAGAGTGAAAAGTCGTTTGAAGGTAGGTAGGAAGTCAAAGAAGCAGGAGTTGACTCATCGCTTTCGTCAACCAAGGGGTGTTGAACTCGACAGGCAGTAGACTAACTAACTACGTAATCAGGGTACATTTCTAAATAAGGTGGTTCTGAGCTCCGACATCAACGACATCATGACTCCTCCACAAAAGCCCTGTGCGAGCTCCCACAAGGATGATACTAATTATTTGCCACAGTAAGTGACTGCTCGTGTACCTCAAATTATATCTCGTGAGTATCACTTCTCGCCCAAATCAATATGAACTCACAGATTTCACGCCAGCATCAGCGCCCGTGGTGCGCGTACTATCAACACCACCAGTCCTTGCATTGATTTCACCCCTAATACATTCTTCTTCACCACCACTAGCCCCTTGAGCACAGCTTTAAGCTTTATCCCTCACGGACGCGTCCCTCATTTCCCTCCCCCTCACCGAGGCCCTCAAGTTCCTCTGCATCACGGTATTCTCTCTCACCAACGGCCTGTCGACTCTCTTCATTTGAATCGACATCTTCCTCACCATAGAGCCCTTCGCCGGCACCCCAGTTGCTGTCATCACGATCACTACGCTCAAATCCCTCTTCTGCATTACTATCCCACTCTGGTTCGCCATCCCTCAAGCCGATGTTGTAACGCTCGCTGACCTTGTCATAAAAAAACCTGCTTGCTGTAGAGATTGATGTTATTCTGTTTTAATCTCAGTCATGTATCGATTCAGCTTCAATATATTCGTTCAGCATACCCTAGTACCCCACCTTGAGCTGTGCGCCGTCGAAGCCCTCAAGAAGAGGAAGTCCCTTCCGTGATTTGGAAACACGCGCTGATCAAGTCTGTCGTTGGTTTCAACTTTTTTGTACACTTTGTTCAGTATGAAAACGAGGTAAGTAACTCGTCAACCTTCTTGAGCAAAAAATGTAGATGACCTATTGAGGCATGAAACCAGATTTCCTAAGTTACTGTAACTTGAGCACGGCATTCAAGTTGGTCCTGACTCACATCGCCCCATACTTGACCTGTGGGTAATGAAACCAAGTTCCTAAATGGCATCTCCGCATCTAAACCATGATATCTTCACTGCTGTTATCGAAATAAGTCGCTCAAGGCACCGAAATCCGGTTCACTCATTTACTGCACCTGGGTATCCCAACCCCAGCGACACCTGTTTAATAAGATCTACATAAGGACCACTACAGACTTCTAACGTCTCCTCTATTCTTGCCGCATATGTGTCTTCTAGGATTTTCTTCCATTGCTGGGGTTAACTCTGCTTGCACAATTTCGAACAGTTTCTCGCATCTACCGCCGAGGTGGTGGTCTTCCAATGAAATGCATTATGTCTTGCGATTGGTTCAAAGAGCTTCTCATTACGATGCTGGCAAACGTCGTTGATATTCAGTCGGACAGTCCTTCCATAGACACGCTCGAGCTTACTCCCACCAATCGTACTTGTCAACCGTGAGGATTTAAAAATGGACCACACCTCTTGCGTGCATCCTCTCATGACGACTTCTCACCTTCAAGGCCAACTTAAATGGCTTACCATGAAATTAGAGACGACCCTCCAACTCATATCTAGTTCGCGACTCGTTCATAATTCTGGCCCAACCGCCATTCATCCAGGATTCCAGTTCTCCTACTTTCCTCCTCCACAAGTTTTGAGCTTACAGCCACGGTATCCTCTCCTGCCTCTCTTAGCAATTGCCCAACAATCTTAATTCTTTGGAACGACGATCCTCCATTATTTGATGCCCGTTGACCAGTTTTTTCACCAACAGTCCAATGCTTCCCAGACAACATCGACTCGCCTACCCGTGTGGCGCCACAGTAATACCAATACCTTTGCTTCTCGCATAGTCGACATGCCCCTATTGGTGATAGCATCAACTACATTGCTGTTGCGATTGCCGGACTTTGCGGTCCTTAGAGGACCTTTGGGCAGTATGGTGCTACTTTGTCAATTGCCAGGACCGTTTGTTCCAGGAGAACCGTACCCGCCGGGCCCAAGCAAAGGGGGTATGTCTTGATAATAGTTTATCATGTTCCGCTGACAGTTTTTTTGGAGTACGCTAAAGCTACTGGGGACGGTAATGGCCCGAAGTCGCCTTCTTTAAGCAGTGGTTTTGGTGCTGAATGTTCAGGCCCGCACCCTTGAGCGTTTCGCGCTGGAAGCCCACGTTAGGTATGGCCCATACAGCCCCACCAGTCAAGGGCCCCCAGAGTACGCAAGCGAAGACCAAGGTTGAAGTTTGGTGGCGGGCGGTCCAGACTGTGCGCGTTGACTAAAAATATTTTTAATATTTTTAGCGAAGGCATCTGGGCAGAGTCCGTCCGCGTAGATGTGAGGGTGGGCGTGATAGGGGACGTGCGTGAGGCAAGTAGAGGTGGGGGGTCATGTTGAAAATTGGTCCATAACTATCAATCGAGAAGTGTAAAAAACGCGAAGGTATATATAGCGCCATGAACGCAATTAGGGATTACAAGATAGGTGTGCCAAAGCTGTGTAGAAACACTACAACTTCGACGCGGCACGACTAAAGCAAAGATCGAAGACTTGATCGATGTAGCTCATGCCCTAGGATGAAGCTGTAGCATTCTTGAGCGATCTTCACGAGAAACGAGAGAGGTAAATGGACATACCAGCATCTCCACAAAGTTCTCAACCGTCCGGGAATACCGAACACACAAAGGCATCAAATGAGACTACACAAGCGTGAGCGTCCGGTGAACTGGAATGGTGAGATCGCGACGTACGAGACGTCAAAGCGACAGAGTGAGAAAGGTCGGGGATGGAGCTCATGCCCACACCCAAGGAGGACCTGTAGGATTCGTGAGCGATCGTCACACAGCAAAGAAGAAACGATTATCACACCAGCACCGTTACAAAGTCCCCAGTCCGGGGATACCGAGCACATCAAACGAGACTACATGACAGTGCGCGTCTGAATGGTGAGACTGCGACGTACGAGGCAAGAACACTATGATGTTGGCGTAGCATAAGGCGAGGCGCGGTCGTAGACATCCAATGAGACTACAATGGCACCTGTAAGCGTACGGGGTGGTGGACTTGGGGAAAGGGATGCACGACAATGATCAAATACGTTGGGCTCATCCCAATTTGTACTAGCCTAATGCACACCGCGAACAAGATCTACATTGTTGCGATACTAGGCACTATCGGCCACGACCTCCCACATTCGGATATATTCCAATGGAGCCCAGGGAAACGTGACGAATAGGCTTCGCGCTAGGAGGGCATGACAATATAACATGGGGTTCACATGCCATTAATCTTATACGTTTAGGAACTCGAAAACGCGATTCGGTTCTAACAAAAGACAATATGAGTGGCAGAGTGAGTCGAGAGCACCACACGTACCAAAAATAACCCCTCCAGAGCAACCCACAATATTCCTAACCCCCACCCCAATACCATCGCAGCCAACAGGGTACCATGAACGAGCCGTCAGATCTTCGAACACGCCCTGGCCCTAACAAAATGGGTATGAGCAGCGAAACAAGCCAATACCATCAAACATACCTCAAACTCCCATCCACGGTGCTTCACGACATTCCAAACCCCCGTTCCAACACCTCAGAACTGGCTTGGGTACGCTGTTGACGCAGAACAAACCAAGTCAAGGACGGCTCCACCGAGATCGGTACAGCAGTGGAAGGCATCTAGGCACCATTTTGTGCCGTCGAGAAGGTAGAGGGCAGCGAGGTGAGAGCTAGGGTACAGTTTGTATGCGAAGTGGGTGTCATGAGATAAGGTTAGGGTTTAGACTGAGGAGGGGATGTTACTCCAGTCCTAACGGAGGACAGAGGTAAGAAAAGGGAGGTCGCGACGGGTACTGAGATAAAGTTAGAGGGGAAAGAAAGTGGATAGGGAGGTGAGGAGGGCACGTACAAATGGAGAGCATATGAATGCCTCCCAGGTTGGGTTTCATCTGCACGGTCGTTCCTTTATGAAGAGCTACAACAATCCTCATGACAATCGGTGCTGCGGTGGGACGCCACAAGTCAGAAATACGACATGATCGATGGCCATGCCCAGGTGTTGGTGTAATAATAATATGTGGGATGCTGACCGACTGAAACATGATCAGTGCGAAGTGAGAAAAAAGAAGGCAAGCACGTACACAATCACAGCCCTGCTATGCACTGAGCCCCGTCTACCAATTTCCATAGATTCAAACGAGGCTTACTCCTAGGCTTGTCTCTAGCCATACGCGCTCTCGAAAATTTATGGCGTTGGAACGCGATTCTGACAGCAAACCTCAGTTAACTAGCACACTATCCCACTACCTTGACAGAGATGAGCATCGTGCAGGTGTAACCAGTGGAGGAAGAAACATTGAATGGAGGTGAAGAAGGAAGAGCTGAATGTGTTTGGTTGGCTGCTGGTTTGTAAACTCGGAGCCAAGCCGGCACGCGCACCGTTTGGGCCGGCTTGCTCCGCGGCGTCTTTCGCTTTCTGCTTCAACTTGTCTTCCCTCCAAGTCTCAAGAGTATGCATGACTGATTCGCCCAACGGTATACTCAATCCTCGAGTTTTAGCCAGTGACTCAGCATCCTTTGTATAGACCACAATATTCGAAAGCTGGTTCAATTATGGTGTGGTTATGTAGGGATGCAATGGAATTATGGAAATATTCAAATACGACATCCACACTTTTACCCTTCGTTCCTTTCAACTTATGCCTTTTATTTCGATGACAGTGTGAAAAAAATGTATTATACACGAAAATAGGGACGACAATCAACGAAACCTACCAGCTCAAACTCCACGATAGTACCTGAGCTGTTCGAATGCACGTCGCCCCTGGCCTGGAGTGAATGTGGTGAGGCAAGCGTCATCATTGTAGTCCACAAAGTTATCTAAACACCATCATCATTAGGCGGGTGAGGGACTAGGGTGAATAAACGAGCGCACGAATTAGATCCTCACCTGGAGCAGGGCAGGTGTTCCTACCTTCTGGACAGCCAGACGCAGGGCTCGCCTCATAAGGGGTATCTTCGACGTAATCCCCAGGTGGGAAGCAACCACCCTGGAATGTGTGGTAGAGCCCGACCCAGTGCCCAGCCTCGTGTGTCAACGTCTATCAAGCAGACAATCAGGTGGGATGTCAACAATTAGCTGAAGAACAATGCACTAACCTTGGCGCAAGTTGAACGGAGCACCGGAGCCTCCAGGGAGGGCATTCACCTCCAGGACGATACCATCGTTGCGCGGATTTGACCTGTACTCATCGGGGAAGGTAGCATATCCCAAAGGGCGCCCCCCGGTGCTGCCTTTCAAGATCCTATTGCTCCATGTAAGTACGCTGAGGGCATACACATTGTAAAATGACTGTACCCGATCGAGTAGACATTGAGGGCAGCAGGCCCACCTTTAAGGAGTGCATTCTTCATCTGGGCTTCCACGGCACTGCCAGGCGCAACATTGTTGTACCAGTTCGCGTCGATGACGCGGTCGGTCAGTGCCAGCGTCCACGAAATACCGATCTGAGCGAAGTCCTGGTTCAATACACTCATTTGCTTAGCAATTTGGGAGTCTATGGAATTTAAGTGATGCATCAGGAATGGCGGTGGAGGCAAAGGAGGCGGGCGGGTACACACGGGGCATTTCCACCGGCCACGGTGTTGTTTTCAGATATAACGTGCCATAAAACCTACAAGCGCCAGTGAACAATTCCGACGTTGTAACAGATGAACAAGCACCTTACATTAATTCTTACAACGTCCTGCTTTTCGGAGCCTTCCACTCGGTTTGCGATGAAGTGCTTCTCCATGACAACGACTTCCTCGTTGCTGGGGACGGTTCCGCAGCACCTGCCACTGAAATGCAACATCAGTGACCTCAAGAGGATGGGGCAAGAACAAGGTGTATGTACCTCACATTGTGGGCCGTAGCGAAGACGAGGAGAGTAGTAAGAACAAAGGACTTGAACATATGTCGACTCTAATGATGGATCAGAGGTAGGTGAGTTCTGCTTCACCTGGCTGTCAGCGTATATAACGCATTCCAATGAGCACTTCCCGGTGGAGCTCTGCATGGGCGGTGTTCCGAACAACGGCGAATGGACAGGAGGAATGAAACTGGGCATCTAGTGCAATTCTTGGGTGCCTGCTCGGGCAAAAAGTGAATTCGAGGCGTAAATGCTTTTAAACTGACTAAACTTTAGCAAAGTTTAGTGAACGGTACAAGCAAAGGGTATTTACCGTCTGATCACGATACTGTACATCGCGATTAGATTCTATCCTAATCAAGGTTTTGTACGATATCTGGGTTTCGCCCCTCGCGTGACACCTCAACCAGGAATCATTTAACTCTTGCTCGAATTTGTCAGTCAGGCTTTCAGGTGACGAATTCTCCTCGCTTAAGCCTTTCTTAGAGTGTTTCAACTAAACCCGGGAGGACTTCCCTTACAGGGTTCTGAAAACATTCCGGGAACGGCCTCAAAAAAATGGATGGGCCCATGAGGCTGAGGCTTGAGCACTTCCCTGAAAAGGACTAGAAGTGGGTGAAGTACGGTATGTGTGGAGTTCCGAACTACAGCAAATGAATACGAGGAATGTAAACTGTAAGTTCGTAATTGGTTAGCAAAATTAATGGCGTACTGATGAACAACGAACGACTGAACTTTGTTGGGAGCGAAATTCGAACCGAGGCGTTACAGTACAAAACTGCCCACGAAGAATCGCATTCTACAGTCAAAACACAGGTTAATAGATATTAGTTTTTCAAAATAGCATATGGGAAAGATGCAACAGGGGATCTGCAAGACTACACGAGTGCCCGTCAGTGTCCGCGAGTTGGAGAACGGGGTGTACTGTTGGACGCCCGCGACGGACGAAAGTTGGTGCATCCGACTTGTGCTCGGGAACGAGCTCCCGCGTTCGAATGAGTACGTCCCAACAGTTCTCTGGAAAGCGAGACGTACAGGCTGTGCGCCGGGATGTAACATCGCAGTCCCCTACCTTACAACCCACATATACGGCGGCACTCCTCAATGGTCGAAAATCTCCTTTGGCCCTACGAAGAGTCAAATTAGCGCTGAGTCAATCGCAAACGTCGTCGAGCGATGACGTCGGTGCTCCATCTATTTTTAACCCAGTAACGAGACTCAGTGTCCGAACTCTCAAGTTCTTGGAAGTTAAGGTGGGCGAGGCCGTTGGACGTTCTTTGAACCTTATATGTGGCGCGTGCCCGCTCTGATGGAAGAAAGAGTACCCAAATTAAGGGAACTCACGTTGCGGCTCCAAACCTTTTTTCCCCTAGCCCAGTAGCTCATGAAGTTTTGATTCTGGGGGCCGTTGCGGCTTTGGGGGCAAGCCTTGCCTCGCGGTGTGACATGCGAAGTGCATAACGTTGTAAGGTAATGTGGCCGCCACTTGAATTCCCCCTCTTAGATTATTAAACTTATATGTCTACATAATATACCCTTCGAAAGGGCAAGTTCGGGACAAAAGTGACAAGCTCATTGAGCCGGGACGTCTCGACGCTTCAATTAAGAGTCTATTCAAATTCGCTACAAATCATAAACTGTACACAAACCACGCGGAACGGTCACCAAGCCCAGGCTTTTCCTCGTCTCTAGAAGTCCTCGCTCGAATCACAGCCTTCCTCTTATTTTGGGCGGCCAGATATGCAATATTCAGCCCGGTGATGATGACAATCAGAGCAGAGAATACAAGCAGCGTGATGGTAGCCTCCCTGTAGAGCGGAGCCGGAGAGAGTGTGCCGAGGAGCCATGTAACGAGGATGCCACCCATGTTACTGAATCCGACACCAATTGCAATGCAAACAGCTCGCCGTGTATAGGGTGATGCATTGTTGGCACTCCATGTAGCGAGAGCCGGTGCAGCATTGTACGCGCCCGATATAGTCAGGAAGAGGGAGCCCCACTTCACATGAAAGGATGTCGAGGCTGGCGACGAGTCAGTGAATGGACACTCAGAACTTGCAAGGACGAACCAAGGAACATGGCGAAGCCTATCGTAGAAGCAACGCCAGAAAACATTGTCACAAAACCTCGCGCTCCAAAGCGGTCAGAGATGTAGGCTCCGATGATGGTGACTGCTCAAGGTATAAGGTGGTATACGAAGATGAGAGCATTTTCACCGACCGACAAATGCTACACCAAAGGGTGGGACACTGTAGAGCTGTGCGGCCGCCTTGCTGAATCCCAGCCCGTGGATAATAGAGGGAGTAAAACTGTAGGATGTTTCAGACGCGGTTTGGCATGTAGGATGCTGACAAGTACTATGCGAGCCCATATATTTGCGCCCCTATAAATGATATTTAGGTCAGGATTCATCGCAGATAGACGGTCACTTGGACGAATGGATGTCAAGTTTTACACGCACCGTCGAAGAAGAAGGTCACAGCAACCATCCACATCTGAGGGAGGGTAAGTGCCCGCACAACTTCGCTCCAGCTGAAAGCGTCTGCATTCTCCTCAAAGCCAGTGGCGCCAGCGTCGCGAAGTTGTCTAAGTACGTAGTCTTTTTCTTCCATGGTGAGAAACCGTGCGGTTTCGGGTGAGCTTGGGAGTAAGAAGAAAGCCGACACGCCAAAGACGATGGTGAAGAGTCCTTCAAGAATAAATATCCAAGCCCAGCCTGGACGACCTCCCATGCCATCCATGTGGATAATACCATAGGCAAGAATACCAGAGAATGCACCCGACAGTGAAGCAGTCGAGAAGAAGGCCGAAATTCTGGACATTGTAATTGAGTGATGGGATGCCAGTTGCCAGGGACAAACAGTGAGTAACGAACCTTCGTTGCAGTTGTTGACGCGGATACCAGAACGAAAGGTAGAGGACAAAGCCAGGGAAAACGCCGCCTTAGATATTTAACGTTAGATCACGTCAGACCGTCAAAAAATGAGTACATACCCTCAAATAAGCCCAAGAAGAAACGGCAAGCCAAAAGTCCCGAGTAGGTCGTAACTAGACCTGCAGCAAGTTGAGATGCTGGTAGTACATCTATTTGGTAAAGGTGTCTGACACACCTTGCAGAGTCGTCACGATCCCCCAAAGCATCAGCATCATGGGAAGCATAAGTTTAGGACCGACAGCCTGAATGACCTGTAAGTCGTGATATTTGATCAGGAACAGAACCTGAGGGACGCACACCTTTAGAACGAGGTTGGAAGGGATCTCAATCGCAATGTATGGGATGAACGTGACTGTCAGCGCGATGCTGTACTGGTAGTTGGTCATCTTTAAATCTTCCTGCAAGCCGGCGACTCGAGCGTTGGCGAGGTTAGTTCGATCCTATCTCGATGAACTGTGTTGAGCAAACATAGGTCAACTTGAAGTAAGCGAGGACGAACAAGGAATGACAACAGATAGAACATCGCCACTACTGGAAGAATAACGATATCGATTTTTCGCCATGTCTTCTCCAACTTTGGATTGTGGGCCATGGTCATCCCGTCGCTGATGGAAGCATTACGGATGACAGCTTCTGCCACATTCTTCTCTGGGTCCTTTATGGATAAATGTGAGCCTGCTGAGTCGTGGCGTTCGTGGTCTGGCGACATAGGGTCAAACAATGATAAGGAAAGAAAAAGAGCGAAAAATTAAAAGTTAAATACCTGAGCCGTAAGTGGCAGGCACCCAGTATTCTGGTAGCCTGGTCTTATTTCGTGGCGTTCGTCGGTTCAAGTTCGTCGGTCTAGCCATTATTGACAGTGTTGAACGAGGTTACTTCAGGGATGAGTTGGAACCGAGAGAGAAGATCTTATTAGCCCCTTGAACTTAAGATACATCATGATGGGGTCCTTGCGTGATATTCTATCCACATTCGTAAGTAACGATTGACCTGATCAAAGAAGGCAGACTTGTTCGGAGTGCCAAGAGTGGAGTGCCAGTGCTTCATTCATTTGCGAGCGAATGGTTCCAAAAAATGGAAGAATTGGAGATCGATGCCTTAAATGGCCTGGATGTATTCACACGTTATCTCTAGAACATTATCGTCTTCAATAGTTCAAGGACCAGTGACGAGCACCTATCAATCGTCACCCAACTATGAGAGTGAGAGCTAGGGTGCGGTTTGGGGTTGGGATTGAGGAGGAGATGTCACTCCAGTCCTAACGGAGGGCAGGTGAAAGGGGAGGTCGCGACGGGTACTGAGATGAAATTAGAGGGGAAAGAAAGCGAATAGGGAGGTGAGGAGGGTACATACAGATGGAGAGCATATGATTGGCTACCAGGCGGGTTTACATCTACACGGACGCTCCTTTACGAAGAGCCACAATAATCCTCATGACAATCGGCGCTGCGCTAGGACGCCACAAATCAGAAATGCCACATGATCGATGGACGTCGTGACTCACCCCATTCTCACACTATTGCAACTAACGGAGGCACCCCGTTGAGCCAGACGAATCAGGGCGCGCAGGGGTCCAGCAAGCTAGGCAAGAGTCGCAAGGCCAGTACGGAAATATGATAGATACAACGTGGTAGACGCTATGTCCTCACTGTCGCCTCATTGCGGCGAGGATATGACCTGTCCGGTGGTATAGGGCCGGATTTGAGGATTTGCGAGGGGGTAAAGGGCTTGGAAGCTTCGAAAACGCTGAGAATTGGTTACATAAAAAATCTTCCACGTTGGGTATATCTAGTCTCGGAAATATCCGAACATCACGCACCACACGACGTGTCGGGACATGTCGCCCTCCCAGAGTCCCACTTAACCACTATGAAGGAGACTTCCGACCATTGAGGCGTATGGGGGTTGTAGGGTAGGAGACTGCGATGTTACCTCCCGGCACGGAGTCTGTACGTCTCGCTTTCTAGGGAATCGTTGGGACGTACTTATTCGAACGCGGGAGCTCGTTCCCGAGCGCAAGTCGGATGCACCGACTTTCGTCCGTCACGGGCGTCCAGCAGTACGTCCCGTTCCCCACTCCAGTCTCACAGACACCGACGGGCGCTCATATAGTCTCGTTTAATGCGTGTGCTCGATACTTCTAAACGGTCGTTGAGCTTGTGCTCACAAAACTCGCTTATTCCTTTGCTTGCAGATCCCCTGTGCATCTTTCCTGTATGCTATTTGAAAGAACATGTGTTTATTAACCTATGTTTGACTACAGAATGAGATTCTTGGTGGCAGCTTTGTACTGTGACGTTCAGATGACCCTTGACAGATTGCATCTTCATTCGATGGGAGATTGGTGATGCTTGTGTTCCAGGGTTAACCATCTCACCGTTCTCTCGGCAGATCTGGAGTGACAGGTACACTTACACAAGCAATAAAGCACATATCTCGATAGGGCCAGGAAGAACATTGAGTTGATTCGATCGGACACAACCTCGGTTCGAAATTCGCTCCCAACAAAATTTCCCATCGCAAAGATGCCAAAGACACTTTGATTTCATCGCACTTAAGGCCGTCACCTTTTACAAATCAGTCGTTTGTTCTTCATCGGCACGCCATTAATTTTGCTAACCATGTTACGAAATTACAGCAGCTCCCATTCCCCCTGTTCATTTGCTGTTGTTCGGAACGCCGCGCATACAGTAATTCACCCACTTCTAGGAAGTGCTCATGGGCCCGGCAGAAGGTGATAGGTTGAAATTTTCTTTAAGTTAGAAGGTTGCCGAACAACGTATGCATCCAACCCACATCCTTGCTACCATCCTCGGTCAGTTCAATTGGAAGGACAGCAGTTGCCAGACTATGTCCGTATTCAAGCGCCGCCTTTCTTTCCAGTGCATACCAGGTTGTTGAAATTAACTTGGACAGATCAAACGTCAACCTACTTTAGATCGTATGAAACGTTTGCCAGGTTGATTTCGTAGATTGATGATCGATGATCACCAGGGGCTCACAGTGCGCAGGTGAAGATTCATTTAAATAAGTTATCTGGATATCATGGGGATAAAGTAGATTAGATTCTGATTAGATAATCTGCAACATGATCACGGTAAAACTACAGACGTATCCAGATTCCAGATCACGTCTGCAGCATTGTGGAATACGAATGCTTTTCCTCACCGGCCTCAAGAGAAGGAGAGTAAAAGCTGGACCTTGAGTATGCTCTGGCTACACTGCTTTTTCACGTCCCACCCTCACATACATCGTCACCGTCGATTCGAATCGACGGAATTCATTTCGCGCACTTTCGTACTTATACCTGTCAAATTTTCGATATGCATATTCTTGATACACTCGATACTGTGCTATAGCATCATGCCTAGCCCAGGCTTAACCTGTCGAAGCACGGCCTCGTTTAACCTCAAATTAGGTGTTCTGGAAGCATGTGTCACAATCTCTAAGCTCGATGGTGATGAGCAACATCTGACACAAACCATCATCAACTACGATAAAGAAGATCCTCGGTCTTGTGCAAATCATGTCAAGGTACGTTTACAGTTGGTTTACAGTCGGAGAGACCAGGATGTACTGCTCACTACTCCTCAGGGCAACCGAAACGAGGACGGATACCGAGATCTCCCATCAAATCGGAGAAGCTACGACATCCAACACCATCGCACTGTCACCCATAGAGCTCGATGTTGCAAAGCTCCAGCTCACAGCAGCCGAAACAAGGGTCCAGGAGCTGGAGCGTTCCCTAGCCGAAGAGCTGGAAAAAATACGGCAGTTGAAGGTGGCAATGGCTCCGCACAAACGCCTTCCACGCGAACTTCTTGGGAGGGTTTTTGCTATTGCTTCTGCTTCAAATGCTGGGACAACCGAGTACATGGCATATGTTCCAAGTGGCAAGGAGGTTGCTTGGAGACTGCGCAGTGTGTGTTCCAGCTGGAGGGAGATTGCTCTCGCGGAGCCTGACCTCTGGTCCACTTTCGAGTTCTTTGATGGGATGATCTCTGCGGATGACGCGTCTCGTCAACGCTATCTTACTTTTTGGCGGCAGAACATCTGCCACCCGTCGTGTCTTTTATT
Organism: Tephrocybe rancida; assembly: GCA_018858115.1. Classification (NCBI taxonomy): domain Eukaryota; kingdom Fungi; phylum Basidiomycota; class Agaricomycetes; order Agaricales; family Lyophyllaceae; genus Tephrocybe; species Tephrocybe rancida. Next base: position 45,645 of record JABCKT010000080.1, read on the forward strand.
TTTGAAGATAGTTCACGGCGCACAATCTGGAGGCAGATGGGAATTTGTTCAGGAGATGATAGTCGCACCCAATTCCAGACGAATTCGGCATCTGGCTTTTATATCTGGCGCAGTTGAGCCAGCGTTCCTCAATATGCCGGCAGGATCGTTACCACTCCTGGAGAGTTTGACGATCAACTGCAGAGTCAACACCATGAGCTGGAACCGTATCGCGTCTGCTATGTCCTTGGCCGAGACACCTCGTTTGCATACTCTCAATCTCTGTGTTGATACGAACGAACCCTCCACACGCCAGATACCCACATTGCAGTTTGACAACATCACTTGTCTATCTTTAGAACCGTGCACGCGCAGTGGGAGCCAAGAGCACCCACAGTTGCTGCCAATACTCCAGCTACTGGAAGGCCTTCGCAACCTCGTTGATTGTACTCTAGCGTTGCACGGCCTGAGTGTGGAAGGGGTCGAAGAAGGGATCTGCCTTCCCCACCTGCGCCGGCTGCGTGTCACTCAGACAGGCCCTTCATACGCCGACGAGCAGTTTGTTCTACTCTTCTTGAGAGCCCCCGCCCTTGCTACATTCGAGTTGGCGATTGAGAAGGAACACCACATCAAGAAAGTCGGGGCGATCTTACCTTTCTTTGCTGGCTCCGGGTGTGGCGCATTGCTTACAGTGCGCATCTCCCTGCCCCACATCCGCTCGTACGGAGCTGTACCTACCTTCATTTTGGGCTTCTTCCTAGCGACCATGATGCACGTAGCCACATTTCACCTCAGCGGCGCGGCTCTGGACGAGCTTTCCCTCCAGATGATGTTATCTGGTTCGTTGCTTCCGAATGTCACAGAGCTAAGGCTTGACGTGTTGTCGATGGATGATATAGGGACATTGGTGCAAATAGTCATGAGGAGGGAGGAGAACTGTGTCACACCAGGAGGCTCGGCTCTTCCGTCTCTTAACAGTTTGGACGTAGTACTTTACCAAAGGAGCGTCAACTTGCAATGCCTGGAAGACTACCAGAGGCAGGCCATTGCGCATAAGGCGCGCTTGACGGTCACCCACCCACCTAACTTTGAACGACCTGGATCGCAGCCTATGATGACTCTAACCCTTACCGTACCGGTAGAATTTGAGGATTGAAAGCACGGTCATCACTGTAGTCTCATAACCTGAGCTGTCACTCATCATGGGGTCGAATTTACAACGTAACTTAATCGGTTAGAGGCCCCCTATGGTGCACGATGCATTTCAATTGGTTAGAGTCGAGATCTCTTTCGTCGAGAGTAGCTGAGGTTTAGATGGTAAGCCATGGGTCACCTTCTGATTATATCGGACATCCACGATACCAAATACATCCAAAAAGCCAGACTTCGTCTTACGACTCGCTTGCGACCTTATTAAACCCTCCCTTCTTCTCGCCCGCCGCGCGCCACGGTTCTGAAACACGTTTGGTGCCGTCTTGCCACTATGATAATCTATATTGGGATTAAATTAGATATGACTATGAAACATTGAACTTCCATCTCTGACTCACCGCGAAATCTCGGCTATAGAGTGCGTCCGGGGACCTGAGCGTATATCTTCTTGCTTGTCTGAATAACCGACAATTTGGCAAGTACTCTTCTCCCGCTATTTCGGAGCCCATCCTGATCTTACCTTGATCCTGCCTGCACGCGGCACCAAGTCAATTCTGAGACAGTAAGTGCCTATCTTGCTCAACAACCATTCACCCCACGCCACCTCTTGCTACTCATTCTCTCCGTGCGTTCTAACCAGGGAACTCCTATAAGTATTTCGTCGTTAACTCTGATCCAAACCACCCAACCTTATGCTAAAGTAGTGTCAAAATTACAGAATCAGTGGCTTCGGTTCACTTGCCTTGCAGGTTATCAACATGAGCATCGATGCTGAGACGCTCCGTCGGATCGAAGTAGCTACCAAACGCAATACCATCGCTCTGTCATCCCAAGAGCTCACCGTCGCCAGTTCCCAGCTTGCAGCATTGGAATCGGAAAATCTGGAGCTCCAGCGCGAGAGTGGGCGACCTCTAGAAACGGTGCAACAATTGGAGGTGCCCACTACAAAATTCGACAAAATCACCTCCTTGTCCCCCATCGAACGAGAACTGAGAGCCTTCACAAATATCGTCGATACTTCAGCTTCTGAAAGACATTGGCACTCTTGTTTCTCTCACGACGTTGATTTTACATTGATTTTACATGACCTCTGCATGAATGGCGACGGCCCCACATGCGTGGGCTACACCCCCCCGCCTGCGATCACCCAGCGCGGTTTTGCATCTTTCTTAGAGATGTTTATCCTTGCCTCCTTGAAGGCCCCGTCCCTCAATATATTAGAGCTCACAATTGAGAACGGATACAATATGGATGACGTATGGATTCTGGCGTCGCTCATCTTACACTCAGGATGCTCGCTTCAGACAGTGCACATCTCGCTGCGCACCACCCATGCACACACGACTCTGCGTAATTCCAACACTGCCGACCGCATGTTCCACGCCCTGGTGCCTGTAGTGAGACTAAACTTCAGCGGCGCGGTGCTTGACAGAGAGTCGCTTCTGTTGGTCTCGGCGGAGGAATATCTTCCAAATGCTACAGAACTTGAGGTTGAGGTTGAGGCGATGGAGGATGTGCGGACGCTGGTGGAAGCTGTTGGGACGAGGGCAACGCACATGGGGGGTCTGTATCTGTCGACCTTTCAGGAATTGAATGTTATGGTGCACGAAAAGGAAGTCGACATGCAACTTGTAGAAGAGTACCAGAGGCAAACGGCTGCGCATACAGTGCACTTGACTATTATTCGTCCGCGCGAATGAAGAGTTTGTGCCTCAGTACAAGAATAATTACCTTAGTCAATTCACGCTAGCTTATAATCCAGAAATGTGCACACCAATTTAGCGCCACGATGGGTCTATCATCGTCTGAGGAAGTCAAATTCAAAGAATTGAGCAAACGACATGAAACAGCAGGAGGCATGGGCCCGAGTAGCGCTTTGGCCGAACAAGCATTCTTTCCAGGTCGTGCACACTGAATGCTCCGTGCCCAAGACTCTAATGGACCACGTCTCCGGGTATGGCTCATGAACGTATTATTATAAACTCGATACAAGAAGTAGATGAGAAACACGCCTAATCTCGTCATGCTTCCTCCTGCCCTTCGACATCCCCACATTCATCCTCCGCCCATGGTCAGAAACTGGCATCGCCATCAATCTTCAGAACTCTAGCCACACCTGAAGACTCGTAGGATCACAAGGGGTTCTGGTCGCGGGGCCGAGGGCAGCGTCATTCAGGAAGGATAAGCGGTGGAGGTCAAGGCCCACAACCGCATGCCCCAGTTCCCCTCCTTCCACCCTCCGTGGTTCGTATCACCTTCGACGCCCAAATACTGGGGACGACGGCATAGACGACGGTAAACGATCGTCGCCGGAGGCGAGGAAGATCCACGGGGAAGCCCAGGTATGACGAGTGACACACTACATCCCGGCGCCTAACTCATCCCCGCTGACGTTCAAGCCTAGAACATCGTTTCCCACAGATAGACGACGCGAAGCCAACGGTTATGAATGACTCGATTTCTTGGATCTAGGGACGGGGGACAGGGCGTGTGCCAAAGAGGCAGCGATGGTTCAACGCAACGTCGACGTGTACGTCGATACAGATTATGTGCTTCCTTGTCTAAACGACTGATCGCCGCCGCTATCACTATCGTATGGTTGCTGGGGCCTCGACTTCGGTCTACTTGGATTATGGGTACGGCAGCTCACCAGAGCGAGCGTATGGCCGTCTGCACGTCAATAAAACGCTCACCAAGGTTGTGCCTGTACAGAATGATATACCGATCAAAAGGAAGCCGGAGTGACACGTTCAGAAAAACGCACATTTATGCAAGAAAAACAGAAGACTAACTCCAGTCATCGACCGTGTAGACCCTGGGATGGCTGAGATGCCCCCGAGTCAATGCCTTCACTGGATAGGAGAGCAAAGGAATGAGCATAAGCTCAGAAATGCAAACGCCAGACGCACCTGGCTCCAAAGTTTGACGAGGTCTAGAAATGCAGCTGGAGATGTTCGTTGACAGCATATGTTGCAGGTGTCGATCTAAGGACTAGCTTGCAAGATTACAAAGTTTCAGCTCGTTACAACTCCAAGATCACTGGGAGCGGACGACTTACTGGTTATACTGTCAATGGGCTTTTGGGAGTTCCATTTTGGAACATGTCTATACCGGAGGTTGGAACAGGTCCATTACGCCGCCCACGAGTGTGCTTATGAGTGACACACGTCATAGCTAGTGCTTTGAAAGTGGAGTGGGTTGAGAGCGAACAATTTGACAAAGCCAAAGGCTGCCAAACAGATTCTCCAAATGGATCTCCCGTTGATAGCCGACGAATGCCACGACTCCGAGCCCTTACAGGTCCTTACTCCCAACCTTGCTCTCAACCCATGTGCCATATCGATCCCTACTTTCATAAGTATTACTCTAAGTCATGTTGGAGTAGGTGGTATTAGTGACTTACAAATTTCGTCTATTCAATCTCTGACAGTTTTTTCAGCCTCCTGATTCAACGGAATAGCTTGTAGATCGGGAACTCCTGTCTTCTCTTGTTCGTTTTCGTTTGTCTCTCTAACTCTGGATATACTTTCTCATTCTTCTGAACACACCATAGCCCCGGTAGCAAGTTACGATAGAGCCTTGACAATACCCTTCCGATGTGTCGTTTTGGCTGTCCTGGCAACCTTTTCTAGTACCCAGAGTATGAATAGCGTGCGAGCACGGTTGTCGAAGACGAACGCGAACAGCATCCGTCTACGTCACAGGGACACTCTGAACTTATGGAGGGTCCAGTAAATGAAGTCGGCTGTCCCGGTAGACAATCTATTCATAGGGCAATGGTTGTTGCCCATGGGAACTTCAGCATCCGATGGTGTCCAATTATCCATTTCCAGTCAGGTTTCTCAACGATGCAGATGTGCGGCGGCCGACAGCTTGTCCTCTTGCTACCTGTAGATCCGGGAGGACCTAGTCGCCTTCAGAAGCCTAACCACGGCTGCAATTTTCGATTTCGCGTATATAAGACGTCTTTCGAATGTTTGTGAGTTATTGGAGCTAATCATTATCCGAACATGTTCAAGCCTGTACTCTTTTCAGTGCTCATCCTCTCTGTTCTTGCCACACCTCTCGAGCCCCGTCAGGCCTGTGCCGACGTCACCGTCTATTTTGCTCGCGGGACGACCGAGCCAGGGACACTCGGGACCATCGTCGGGCCGCCCTTCCAGGCAGCGCTGGCCTCTGCTCTTGGCGGTAGGTCGCTCGACTTCGAAGGCATCCCGTACCCAGCGAACATCGCGGGGTTCCTCGCCGGTGGCGACAAAGGTGGCGCGACGACGATGGCGAACGACGTCACTGCCAAGGCGAGTGCGTGCCCAAACACCAAGATCGTGATATCAGGCTACAGGTACGTCTCCCCATGCCCATCAGCAGTAATCCACACAACTCATTCACCTATCATAGTCAAGGCGCACAGGTGACGCACCTCGCAGCTGCCAGGCTCTCCAGCGCTGTGCGGAGCCGTGTCAACGCCGCTGTTGTATTTGGCGATCCTGATAATGGCCAGCCTTTCCCCAGCCCAATTAACGCACATGAACTGACGTTCTGCGCTACGGGCGACAATATCTGTGCGGGGGGTGATCTAGTCCTTCCCCCTCATCTCAGTTACGGAGCTGTGCGTGTTTCTTCTTTATGTTGCTGACCTTTAGACTAACCCGTTGCTGTCCGTGTAGAACGTTGGCCAGGCTGCAAGTTTCGTCGTCTCGCAGATCTAGTAGTGGCTGTCTTTTTCGCTCTGATCATGATTCATACGTACATGCGCCTTAGCTGACTGTACAATGTTTGTCTCATACGTGTACCTCTTGTTATTCTCCAAATCTCTCTTCTAGGCGCCACATCCCAATAAACATAAACATTGAACTTTAAATATAGAGTCGACATAAGCGGCAGCGTTGTGTTTAATACCTACCACCTACTTACCGTTCATGCAGTCGCAGGAGAGATTGCCCTCATAGGAAGAAAAATAGCTTTCGCTGTGAACGTCACGATCTAAATCGGTCTCATTATGGAAACTAGACAAATCTCTGCCTTCTAAAGTTCAGGTAAACAGCCTTGAACATCGGCGTGTTACGCGTGCTATCGCTGTGCACAAGCATGCCATTCATTGCGCTTCACATTGCAAAACCTGTCTGCCTATAAAGTTTCCTCTCATCTACCTACAGCGCCTAATACTCCCAATTGTGACGCGCTACTTCCTCGCCACTTCAAAATTTAGATATCCACGTTCCTCAATTGCTGACATCAAGCAGAAGCTCCTTGGTCCATCTGCCCCACACTTCCCATCGGAGCTCGTCCCTTTTCCAATCGTCAAAATACGCCACACGAAGAACTCTGCATCAGGTGATTAGTAAAGGATATTCAACGCCGACAGAACAGTATACCTCACTCCTGCCTAGGCAGAGCGTGTGATACACGACCCTCCATGCGCCGTCCTATATTCATCATCTTTCTTAAGGTTCGGAGTGGAAGGGGAGTTCCAGGCGCCGCCATCACCAGAAGAGCTCATCTGAATTTAGGCCGGATAAAGTCATGCAAAAAGAACACACAACTTTTGGACATCTCAGCGCGAAGATGAGGTTTACCTATGTGGAGATACGTACTCAAGCGCTACAAATGGGTCCATATCGTGCTCCTCGTGGAGGTTGCCCGTCGATGGATTTGTTCCCCATCGCCCCCACATGCAACGAACGAAAGGTTACTACGGTGAACCTTGGGTGCCCAAGGACATGGATTAATTCTTCGGAAGACCCTGAAATTGTCAGTTCTTCCCAGCGATTCCGCCCCCCTATGAGCCCGTCGTGTTTTATCTGTCCAGGGTATTGATTTGCACTACTCGAATTTGTTTTGATCTGTCTCAAAGCCGGAAGGGAAATAACTACCGTTGTCCATCCCGAGTTGTATCAACTCAAACCACTATGTATTAGTGATTTTACGTCCAATCGGATACGTATCAACACAACAGCATTAAGAAAGTACGAGTTCTAAAACCTATACATAGCAACAACAACAAAAAATGCCTCTCCGCCCCGCCTCATGAAACAGCTCCCCACTCCTGCACAACCCCCCATAACAACCCCACCCCACCCCTCCTGCCTCTTCGTCTCCGCCTCCTCCCCAGCAGCGCGGTACAGCTCCACCATCCTCTCGCCGACCTACAGCGCAAGGGGGGCGTTTCCCCCGTTCTACCCTACCTTTGCCTTCACTTCGTCCCCTTTCCCCTTCCCTTCCTTACTTCCACCCTCGGCGGGCTTGGGGAGGGCGCCCAAGCCAGAAGCCAACCCCCCACATACGCCCAACATGGTCCTGGCGTGGTCCCGCGCGGTGTGGAGGTAGTGCACGGCGCTTAGGGTGAGTATTAGGGCGCGGAGGTGGTTGTCGCCTGCTTTTGTAGAGAGAGGGAGAGGGCGGTGTGGAGGTGTTGCCTGTTCGGATGGGTCAGCGTTCGTCATTGGGAGGAGAGAAGGAGGGGGGAGGAAGAGAAGGAGGAAGGGGAGGAGCGGGGAGCGGGGAAGCAAAACAAGGCATGTCACCCATGTGGGGGTGAGGTGCGAAACGAAGCGTAACGAGGACGTGTAGGAGTAGTAGTAAATAAAAAGGCGGGGAACCGAACACAAGAAAAAACGGGGAACAAAGACGGACGCTGAAGAAAGGGATGAAAAACGAAGACGAAGACGACGTACGAAAATAGGCACGAAATCGGAAACGAACACAAAGCATGGAGAAAGGCACGAGGAACCCAAATTGGGAACAGAAAACCAACGAAAAGAACAAGAAAACTCACTTAAGGTAGATGCCATCCATCCACCGCCAACGTCACGTGACTATTGTGACATGTCCAAATTGAGACAGGCAGACAAAAAAAATTAAATAGCTGTGAATTCGTGTCCAATAGTAGAAATATGGCTCCATAGAATCGCTCTTTAGGCTTATCCCCAAGATCTGGCTACGTCAGATTGGCCAAATTAGGTGCACTGATTGAACCTATCGCCAAATACTGATCTCACGCGTCGACATGTCAATTTTAATTGCCCTTCAATTGCAACGCGTTCTCTACTGTTCATACTGATAGGAAACATAGTCTGTGATAAATGAAAACATTTTGGGCACTTACAGGGCCCTTTCCATACCTCAAGAAAGCAGTGTTCCTCTACTTCAAAAGCCTGTTTGGATGTGCCTGCCCAGCACACCCTTTCACATGTTCCAGTGGATATGGGCTTCAGAAATGAGAGAATGGACTCTTAGAATATAGAATAGCACAATCAAAGTTGCGCTAGAGGGGTCTGTTCCACTCTCAGCATCCAGACAAGATAACAACATTCTCAGGTAGTATTTTTGGATCTAGTTCTTTAATTTTAATTTTGGCTCAATAGTACTTGGTACTGGCCTTTGTTAGGCTCATCTCCAGAAGATGTCAGGGCCAGATTATGTACAGATAGTCTGTGTGAGCTATACGACTACAAGAGATGCTGAGATGCAGTCCTCGCACCCGTTTTGGATGCGTGATGTCACGGCACGTGACGTTGGCGGCGGATGGATGGCATCTACCTTAGCACCAACCAACTCTCCCCCAAGACACGCCTCCAACATCTCCCGCACCCCGATGAACGTAACAACATCATACACCCTTCGCGCCCCGTCGAAATCGCCCGAGCTGCGCCCATAATAAGGTCACGCGCGGGGCGTAGGTTTCCCATAGCGAGGGCGTGCAGGCGCGCAGGAGGGACATGAGAGTGTGGAAGGTGCTCAGGAAGGAGGGGAGTGAGGAGCATTGGGTTCTATCTGCGGGGAGAATGGGCGGGGTTTAGATAAATGATATCGTGCGTATAGGAGATAGGGGGCTTACCGAGACGAGTTCGTAGTATAGGTCGGCCTTAATCCTCACGAGGGTTTCGTCGTCCTTCCCTACATACACGTCAGCACGAATGTATACACCCCCATAAATGAAACCCACATCGCCCCTTCCCTACATCGGTCAAGACCGCAAACTCGAGTCCCGCCCTTGCAAACACCCCCTTCTTTGGCTGTCTCCCCGCAGCATCGCGTTTAGCAGCGGCGCTGAGGAGGAATGCGAGCGCGTGGACGACGCACGGGGGTGTTGTTCGGATGCGGAGTAGGGCAGAGGTGGGGAGGGGGATCTGCAGATGAGGTATTAGTAAGTTTGTTTTGACGCCGGAAGACAACGCGAGGGAGAAGAGACGGAGAGCGGTGGGAAGGGAAGTACGGCTGAGGGGAATGAGAGTGGGATAGTAGCGGGAACGATAGAATGGGAAACGAGGGCGGAGGTCGAAGTGAACGAGCAGGGGTTAGGATTTAGATGGGATAGTAGGGAGGAAATGGAGAATGGGTTAAGGTAATAATCAATAATAAATATAAGTGGACAGGGAACGGGGAAGAGTGAGATAGAAGGAAGGACGGGGGGCGATGGGAACGAGAGTAGGATGGGTTGAGGAAGACGAATGGGAACGGGAAGCAATGGGGAGGAGGGGCGAGAAGGTTTTGGGTTACGTAATGGGGAACGTCGGGGAGATAGGACGAGCTGGCAGAGGAAATATGGTCACGGTAGGAATTGGAGTGGGAGACAACAAACGAAAGAAAAAGAGAAAAAGAAAAAATAACAAAAAAACCCACCTCGACGACCCCCTCCTCCCACCCCTCTCACATTTCCTTATTCTTGCTCGTCAGACCCAAAGCACCCGTATCCATAAGCGCATGTAGCGCACTTAGCCTCGTACCCGCCGCCGCTGCATCGCCGGCATGGTGTGGAAGAGCATGCCGAGAACTAGGAGGTGCGCGGAGGGTCGGTGGGATGTCTTGCTTAATCTCTTCGGTCTTAGTTGAGCCGCTCGTAAATCTAACGTTGGAGCTTCGGTATGCCTCAGATAGTCCAGCGTTCGAGGGTATTACTAGTGCCTAGTACTAGTTAGTACTTGTACTCAAGGAGGTTGCGACTACATGGCATGGCACTCAAAATGTTGTTTGCTAAGCATTTGTCAGCACTTGCCTTTTTCGGATGCCAAGGATGTCAGTGTGAAGGAAACTCTGTCCGAGTCGACGTCAAGTCGACGACCATGACTTTTCAGCTCACCCTCGGAGCTTGAGTCCATCGTCACGTCTCTGACTCTGAAATCTAAACCTTTGTTTCCTCAAGCATTTTCTCATTGCAGTTCGGCAAAGGTATCGCGTCATTGACGGGGCAGAGCACGAAATCTGGCAGCCAGATGATGGTCGAAGTCATTTACACTACGTGCATCAATCAACGACGTCTTCAGCACTCCAACCACCCAATCCAGCCCTGACCTCCATTCAGTCGCTTCAGGTTGCTTCTCAAAAGCAGGCCCCGGGATACTCCTATATATTTTTGTCCAAAATTTGGGCCCCAAACGGGCCTCAAATGCGCATATTTTTTTTTCGCTTTTCCCGGCCTCAAATACGCTATCTCGGACAGAGGTTTGCCCACATGGGGACCCTCAATGTGCCAAATTAGCACGAGAAACGCCCCCAAAGCAGTCAGATTGTCGCCAGTATCGTCGGCAAGGTCTGGGAATGCGTTTAAACAAAAGGATTCGCTCAGTGAGATTCCTTGCTCGTCACCGACCAAAATCACACCATCTGGCCAATGGCCCTCGAATACGCTATAATTTGGACCGAGATATCCAAATTTTTCCCATCCGTGGCGCTCAGAAGCCCTCAAATACGCTATATTTGGACCGAGATTTGGCCATTTGGGGGGCCTCAAATACGCCATAATCTGGAGAAACGTATAGAGGAGTATCCCGGGGCCTTCAAAAGCTTGCGGTGTTTGGAAGGCTCCAGCAAAGCTTAAGTACTCTTGGGTGACGTTGGAGCACCATCTTACCTTTCACCTCGCATCCTCACATCTTCTGCGAGTCGGTACCGGCGACATGTCCTCTGAGAATGACATCAACGAAAAAGTGAACGAAAAGGAAGTCGACATCCATGCGGGGACCGAAAATCTGTTCACAGACGACGCTGTTGACCCCGTATACCGGGAAAAGGCACGAATCCTCAACGATGCTATCCAGGACATCGGTATGGGGAGGTATCAATGGTATGCATGGCTTCCGAGTACCTCATCCACGCCCATCTCATCGAATTTCAAGGGGTCTATTCGTAGTCACAGGGTTTGGCTGGCTAGCGTGAGTCTCTCTCCTCTTTCACGCGACAACATGTTGCTCACTCACTGTATCGATACCCAGCGACAACTTATGGCCAGTAAGTTTCCATGAATATCACATTGCGTGCCTCCCTGAGCGCTATTCTCCCAGATCGTGACAGGCCTGATATTGCCTCCGGTCCTGAACGAGTTTGCATTCCGCGGACCCTTCTTAAAACTTGGACAAAACATCGGTCTTTTGGTGGGTGCGGTGTTTTGGGGTGTAGGGTCAGATGTCTGGGGGCGCAAGTATGTCTTCTTCCTCCTCTCCTTGTAAACTTTGACTTACCCACACTGATAAGAATCTCGTTCAATATCACCCTTCTCATCACGGCCATCTTCGCAATCGCAGCTGGCGGATCCCCGAATTCTATCGCACTATGCTCTTTTGCGGCCGTGTGGTCTATCGGTGTCGGTGGGAATCTGCCTGTTGACTCTGCGATATTCCTTGGTTAGTATGAGCGCGTTCGTTCTTGTTCCGCACATTGAACTCGTCTGTAGAGTTTGTCCCCGCCTCGCATCAATACCTACTGACAGTACTTTCAATCTGGTGGGCGTTCGGGCAACTGCTAGGCAGCCTCGTGAGTACGATCATGTTCAAATCTACGTGTTCCTCACAATCGGACAATACCAGATCGCCTGGCCGCTAATCGGGAACTTCTCCTGCGTCACGACCCCACCCGCCACCTGCTCCCGATCCACAAACCAAGGCTGGCGATACTTCCTCTTCACTATGGGCGGGCTCATGTTCGTTTTGTGGGCCATCCGTTTCTTCGTCTTCAAGTTGTACGAGAGCCCGAAATACCTCATGGGGAGAGGACGCGATGAAACGGCGGTGGAGGTCGTGCATCGGGTCGCGGAGCTGAACGGGACAACGAGCAATTTGACGCTGGAGGATTTGGTGAAGGCGGGTAGTTTGAGAGGTGAGGAGGGAAAGGAGATCGATACGAGTGCGAAGGGGGCTGTTGCGAGACAGCTAACGAAGTTCGACACTGGTCATGTAAAAAGTTTGTTCGCGACGAGGAAGCTGGCGTACTCAACGAGTTTACTCATCGTTCTTTGGGGTATGGTCTTCTTCATCATGTCTTCCCGACCTAACTGAATTTTTTATTTTCAGCATTTATCGGGCTGGCATTTCCTTTGTACGTTTCACGAATGGATTCCGCAGAATATAGGTAGCTGACCCTTATCTCCAGATACAACGCTTTTGTCACATATTAGTCCGTCGTTCTATTCCTTCCTTGTACATCGCAACTAATATACTTTCAGTCTTGCTACTCGAGGTACAGATTTTGGTGATGGATCGCTATACATCACCTATCGCAACGTACGTGCTAGACATCTTCATAGTCTCTTTTTCTGCTGATGAGGTTCGCTTCGAAATAAAGCAAGTAATCTTGAGCGTCATCGGTGTCCCTGGCGCCCTTCTTGCAGGCTACATGGTCGAACTGCCTCTGCTCGGACGCCGTGGGACCCTTGCAATTTCCACAAGTTTGTCTTCTACGCACGTACTTCAGCCATGATCTCCTAACTGTTCCTCCCTGTATTAACAGCTCTGACCGGCGCTTTTATCCTCGCATCGACCACTGCGCGCACGTCTAACGCCCTCTTGGGGTGGAACTGCGCGTACAGCTTTACGAGCAATGTGATGTACGGGGTCCTCTATGCCATTACGCCTGAACTGTTCCCCACGAAGGATCGCGGTACCGGGAACGCCATAGTAGCCGCGGCCAACCGAGTATTTGGTATCATGGTACGTCCTTTTCATTCTTGGGTTAACGAGATGCTCACTCCATCTCGCGTAGGCACCTATTATCGCGCTGTACGCGGATCTCACGACTTCGGTGCCCATCTTCATCGCAGGTGCCATTTTCGTGGTGTCAGGGTTCATTGCGCTGCTCCTGCCGTTCGAATCAAGGGGGCGTGCATCCATGTAGGGACTCGCGTGTTACAGTACCCCTTCTTCAGTTGGAACTCCTGCTGGTTAGTCTGGAGAATGAAGTGTCGCTTCACCGCATCGGCGGATCATCTTCACAGTCCGGATAAGATGTTACCTAATGCGCGTTGAAAGTGTTGTAGCCGTTTGGCTACCTGCTTCCATATTTCCCCAATTTGGCCTAAGGCTTTTAGAAGATCAAGATTGAGATCACATCCAGTTTCACAGAATTGATGTCTGGCGTCGAGATGATCTTGCGATCCTTGATACTCAACTTGTTCCACGAATGGTCGCCGCCGGATCAGATCTTGTGATCCTTGATACCCAACTTCTTCCACGAATGGTCGCCGCCGGATCAATCAATCTTGTTGTACTTTGCTGGGGAAATCACCAGATATACAGCCAGGCTAACGTTGACAGTGATTGACCACGCCTGTTTTACGAGATGTGCTTATCTCCAGTGAGTACAATGAGGCGTTTATCCGTGGATTGAGGATCACTTTCAGACTTGGTGCGCCTTGTGTTCAATGCTTCTTCTCTTTCGAATCTAGAGGTCCGAGAAATTCATTCACTGTCATATTATGTGTATCTTGATGCTCTGGGAACCAAGTAAAGCATAAGTGCTTCGATGTTTATATTCTTCAGAGTTTGAAGTGGCATAAAATTCGCTTCGCGCCACACAGAGCGGCCATTTCTGATCAATTCTCATCGTTCGTGAGAGCAGGAATAGGTATTGTTGGGGTCGTTCTCATGTAGCCCTGCAATGGAATGACGAAACAAGTGGGGTGGCCAAGGGTATGACGCGTATTCAAGCACACATCCGAGTGGTCGCGAATTAGAGACTTGTGAATACGTTTACTAAGATTGTGAATTACATTTAACTTTTACGTGGATAGAATATGGAGGAAGTATCAAACTAATATATACCTCCGAAGTTCCATCTATCCAGACTGTCGAGTATGGTTGGCGTTCGCGGTCGAATGCGATTGAAATGGCGACAATAGAGTCTCTGTATAATTGTTAAGTCGTGAGTGAAGGGTGAGTGTGAATGGATATTTACTGAAGAGAGGGTTCTGGTCTGAGAACCTGGTCATGTAGCCGACCAAGAAGTCGAGTGAACCAACGAGTTCCTCGTTTCCCCCCTGCGAGGCAACTAGAGGCGTTAGCGTCTCACAAGCTAAGGCCCAAACGACCTGAGAAAGAAGATTTAGAATGCATTTTAGAGGGTCATTCAACAACGTACACCTATGATAGGATTGATTTGGCAACCTTGAGGATTTGAGGGGATACTTCTTGTCAAGTGAGCGATAGATTGGGCGGCGAGGATCAATTTACGGTAAGAACTCTTGTTTTCATGAGAGAACGGACGGTGTAGTTTGATAATAGCGGCATAAAGCAGCATCTGGGTGACGACGCGTGTACTTCTAGGTTGATTGGAACCGTCTATTGGAGGAAAGCTGGATTGCACAACATTGATCAGGGAGTCGAGATGCGCAAAGGCACCCGACTGTACAATAGCGTCTATCGGGATGTAGATGTGAATGCTAAAGTCAATTTGGTGCAATGAGGCACTCACGTCTGTCCTTGTCGTGTACGTTGTGTATGGCATTCGATCTCTCAAAAAGAATTGAAGATTTTGCGTAGAGTGCTTTTTCTGAAAGGCCATAACTACTCCGTCCATCCAAAAAATCCTCTAATGTTCTGCGACTCCCAACGGGCAACACGGGCTAATGAATAATGTCAGAAGGCCCAGAGTGGAGCATTCTTTCTACGCACAGACTCGGGATGGATTGCATCCATAGGCCAGGGTGTATCGACCGCACCGGTCTGTAACGGTAGGTACACTGAGTGAGACTTTTGGATCACGGACCAGTGGTTGTTGAGGGCAAGTACCGTCCAGAAAGCGTCGATATGCTCACCCTCCTCAATCGGGTTGGCAAATATTTGGCTCGAGATCCCAATGATATCAGGGGATTTGACACGGTGAAGGTCACTCGCGATGGATAGAGATAGCGCCGCGTCGGCATGATGTATTCCTTCCAACACTTTGCCGTTCCTCAGGTAGTAGTACGACAGTAGGACCTCGGCCTGAATGGTATGTAGAACACGGCGAGGATGGCTACCGGAGAGGTCTTCTGATAGATGGTGCAGCACGCTTGACAGAAGCACTTTCTCAGGTGGCCCTTGAGCCGATAGGTGTCGCGACCAAAGATACACCACACTGAGAAGTGCTGGAGAAGGCCTAGCCATGTCGCCTATGGTATGCGGGAGCATGGCTGACTGGTAGAAATGCCTAAGGTCAAGAAAAAAACCAAAGTGTGTTGCGCTCTTCAAGAATACACCGAATCTGTGGGTTTGGGGTTATTTAACGGCCATTTAAGTAATGTGTTTTTGAAGACCTACACTTCACGTCTTCGGTCACTCAGAGGTTCTTGAAATACATCGGTTGAACCAGGCTCGCTACCCGAGGAGCTTTCCACGGGAGAAGAAAATGGGTTTGGTCTATCAGTACCTAAATTTACATCATATGTGAACGGTATGCAAGGAGACAAATGGCATCACATCTCACCGGAAAAAGTGCTCTGAGCGTAAGTTTGAAAGGCAACTCTGGTACCTGAGGTGTAGGGGTGTTGCAATGTTAGCCTGGTACCATCGTCCAGATTCTCAAGTACGCGAATACGGCTTTGGGCTTGAGAGATTTGTTGCTCGAGTAACTGCGTCGCTGTTGGGCTACCATCTGGGTATTCGCAATCTTCAAAGCTTGCATTACCACTCGCACAAACCCTGCAGGATGGGCGAACACCATCGCATCTCTGGAAGATTGTCATTGTCTCGGGAACGATTGTTCGTGGACAGACTCACAATTTTCCTCCGCCTGGAAGGCGCGTTCAATGGATGATCGGTTGGATATAGAATGGAAAGCCTTACCTGCAGTTGAGGCACGTCTGTCCCTTTCTTCTCCGGGGGGGTTCAATGCTAGACACTTCTGGACTTGTAGATAGATCACAGGACATCACTGGCTTCTTCAGAGGGTTGAGTTCGTTGGGCTTTTGCATAACTTCCTACCAACTTATATCCCTTCGTTTAAGGGTGAGTCAATCGCTCGATGATTAACAAGTCACGCCACATACCAATTTATGTCGTTTCAACGCTCGGTTTCAGGAACTCCATATACTCTCAATTTCCTTTCAGGAACGACCCCATTTTGCCTTCTCTGACAATATCGATAATCTCGGTTGCACGTTTGCGAGCTAGTTCCAATACATTATGCAGGGCTGACTGAGTCTTCATCAGAGTTCGCTTTTATTGGGGCCTGTATGTGGAAGCGTCTGACAAGTCATTGGTTCTGCTAGAAATTTACAAGTGAGGAAGTTTCAAAGAACAGAGAACAGTGTATGACGTGCTTCAAGTTTACTTCGGACGAATCTATACGCCGAGCCTGTAAGCCGCGCTTGCAATCGTTGCATGAATCGTACAGTCATCTTGCCGAATCTTGCCGTAGATTATACGCTATGATACGTCATGGATCGGCTAAGTAGGTGGAACGTGATCCCAGTCAAAAACAAGACAAGAAAGGAACAAATGGGCGTAACGCCCCGGGAATTAAAATACAATAAGCGCCCAGAGGATCGGCAAATTGGACGATACCGGATCTGGATAAGCCCATTATGATGATTTCCACCTTTCTAGGCTACTTGTAATTGCGAAAGGCATGGACTCATAGTAAGCTCGCACTGGGCATGAGTGATGAAGCCTGATTTGACAATCCTGGTTAGGAATGAATAAGTTGTGTATTCATATGGTAGCATGCACTCACTGCTCAACCCCAAGCAGGCCCAGTCGTTGGGAAGATTGAGGTTTGACCTGGTTGTACATAAATATGGAAGAAAGAGCTGGCTTTAGTCAACCGCTCAAAGTTGCATGGTCTGATCGGAATGTAACGGTCAACAAATGTTTCAAACATGGAATTCTCGACTCTTGAGAATCACCAGTACGGTATGAAGCGAGGTTCGCTTTACCAGCTTGACTTGGTGTTTGGAGATGACTTATGAGCTCGAAGCAAAGGCCACACTTCATACCCTTCAAAATTTGATGTCAATCCACCAGAGTATTCACAAGATCACTTCCAGTTCAAGTGAATTTGAACCGAGTTCACATTGTTGGCGTGATTCAAGTTGCCGCAATGCTGTTGGGGGCGAAGAATAGAGTAGCATAGCTGAAGTCCCTCCAACTACGATTGAGGCCTCAAAATTGCTCAGAAACTCTGCAGAACTTGGTGGAAACCTATTTCGCACCTCCAGCTGGCACAAAACGAGGGCAGGACACGCAAAACATCCAGCTCTCGAGGTTTGGGATCCGAAGCGCCTGTCCCCGCCCAATTCCAGTTTCGCCAAGAACTTGGGCTTTACAGCATTCAAATCAATTTTACAACAATTATTCGTTCCTGTGGAACAATAAGTCAAGAAAGGAAGGTAAGATTAGCCAAGGTGCAAACATCGCCCAGACACCCCCTGGAGGGCGATGGTGGAGAAGTACCTGAAAAGTATAGAAAGCTAGAATCTGGAGTCCGGAATCTTCCCTGAGAGTGTCGATAAACAGGGCAGCTGCACAAGTCAAAGGAATTGAGACATTTCAACACGACACCTAAGTTGATAAGATGCGGAAAGCCGCGGTTGAACAAGGGGAAAAAATCCAGCAGGATACACTCCCAGCCGATCCATCCTCGTTATCCACGCTATGAGCAGGGCTCTCATTCAAACAAATATTTTAAATTTGAGGCAAAGCGTTGATTAGATCCGGGATATCCTGCTGCTTGAGTAATAAAGGGTGGCCATGCTCAACACCCAGCGCCGCAGGGCAGGGTGAGAAACAGAGGCACAAAGTGTGCGACAGACGGCTCGTGGGACCTGGAATTGTTTTTTTTGGCGAGCAGTTATTACTTCGTGAGGGCTTTGCATCGATCCTCTAGTACCTTGTGAAAGGCCTATAGGTCGCACAGTAGAGGGGCTCAATGCGGAACTCTCTTATGGAAGCGGTGAAATAGGGGTGTTAAACGATGGCTGAAAGTCGATTTGGACAAAGCTGGCATCGTGATGCTTGTCAGCATGGGAAAACAATCTTCCGAAAAGTCGAGTGCTGAGAAGGGCGTACTGTCTTGTGGTTGTGTTGCTTCTATCTCTAAGAAGGTGAGGCTCTGCAAATAGAGTAACGGAAACATAAAAGAGATGCGGTTATAAGATACACCGGTCCTAGAGCCAAATTCGATGACCAGCCGTTTCAACCCGGCATGCACGGAAAGAATGAGGCCAGGGGCGCGCTGTCTTCGGAGAGATACAAGTGAGAGTGACGAGACTTGGGAGCGGATCGAGGACGGGTGGCATATTGGGCATGAACTATAGAGCTTCCCTACCACCTGGCTCAAACTTGCAGGTCAAAGAACGAACGAAGTTGGTGGGGTATAAAAATCGTGGCCAGTTGGGCATGGTCGGAAAATCCAGAGAGGAAGATTCAACAGTTTAAGGATATCTTGTAACTTACTATGCATGGACGCACCTTATAAGCTTGCGAGGCTATGGTTACCGGGAATGACCATGGGCCAAGGATCTTCGAAAGTGCTTATAATTCCCCAAACATCTCCATGTGGGGCCAGAGAGTCGGCTTTATAAGGTCATACCAGAGCCGACACACTCGAGCATTCCCGACATTAGAGGCCTCACTCGAAAGGACGAAGATATCCGCGAGCAGTTCCGGACCGAGAAGTGGATATGTCATTTTATTTGATATGCGGCAGTTACGAGTTTGTGTGGGCAGCCGGGAGGCCGAGGTGCAGAGAAGGAGAATCAAGTTACAATAGGGTTCGAGACTTGAGACTTGAAAGTTAGCTTGTCGGAAAGTGAAATGATAGTGCAGATAAAGACAGCCACGTCGACGTCTAAGTAGTAAAATGGTAATCATATTTTGTACAAGATGGGGGTTCGTGTCAGTCGCATTCAGTAGGCCGTATGTGGAGGTCAGTTGGAGGTTAGAATTATGCACAGAAAGGATGACATTACAGTGAATTTCAGTACTCGAAACCCTCCTGTTTCTCTATTCACATCAACACGTCGTCGTCATTCTCTAGTACTTCCCTGGTTACGGAGCACGATGTTAAAGCATCTACAACCAAAGATTACATCGATAATATCGTGAGCCCCGCGCCTTCGCACCCGCCCACCTGAGTGTGCTTGACGATCGCTGGTAATATCAACGTAACTCTATGGGAGAAGAGACAAGGTGGCATCGTGAGGTTTTTCGG
Organism: Tephrocybe rancida; assembly: GCA_018858115.1. Lineage (NCBI taxonomy): Eukaryota > Fungi > Basidiomycota > Agaricomycetes > Agaricales > Lyophyllaceae > Tephrocybe > Tephrocybe rancida. The sequence continues at coordinate 65,175 of JABCKT010000080.1, forward strand.
GGCCTGACAGACACCTATTACTTCCTACGGCAGAGTTTATGTGAAGAGCCTTGAACAAAGGAGGACGATGGAAGACTCAGACTAAGGGAAGAGAAACTGGAGAGAAAAGGAGAAAAACTCAAATTGGTCGGATCGGAGTTCGGAATGTCTTCTCAACTTTTTGGTTGATCAATCACGACGAGCTCAACTGCATGCTCATCGTTCTGAACGATGTGCTCTCCTTACTTAAAATCAGTCGAGGTGAGTATATTTGACTTTCTCATGCCTGCATATGCTGAACTTTTACCAAGGAGGCAAACTGCATGATGGCATGACGTCCTTGACCATACTCTGCTCATGTGGATCGAGCAGTGTGCCCGCGGTTTGAACTGTGAATTCCGTGAGTATATCTCCTAGTTTCTTTGACGCCCATAATTCATCATGAGGTTTTTCCTCGAACGCTTGTGCGCAGGCATTCTTCGTACCTCCTTGTATGAGTCATTTCCTTATTTCCCTTTCCTCCCTATTGGATTTGGCAATCTCTTTCGTCTTTGTATTGCACACAGTTCTGACATCCCTAGCACAGATCAGGCGCCCCCACGTCATAGCGACCACCCATAACGACCACTCATGTCTACCGTCAACGGTGCCTATACCAACTTGACCCAAATCAAATACATCATTGGCTCGACCTCTTCCATTGACTGAACGCGGTCCAGCAGTACCCGAGCGAACGTCATGATAATCATGCACGAATCTCCTGTGATTGTGCGCCCCTGGTGAGCCTCTCCTTTCTCCATTCCACCTTCGAACCGTCATCCCATTGGCTCCTCCTCTTCAGATGTCATATGGGCGAGACTACAGTATTATTATATGCTCAAGCCTTGGCCCCTCCCCTGTCAACAAAATGGACCACGTCATTCGTACCCGCAGGGTTTCAGTCTCATAGCGGGCCGACGTCTGGCGTTGATGAGAGCTGTAAATTGGAATATGCATGTTATACTCATTTGTCGGCACTCAAGTGGACGCGAACGTAAGCCCCGTCTTGTTCCCCTACCACAACACCCCACTGACTTACCGCACCGCAGGAAGGGTCATGGATGCCTCAACAGCGGCGGGTCATCGAGCTCATGCGCCAGATTATGAAGGGGGTAGAGCCGGACCTCGGAGACGACGCATTTACGGACTGAAGACCCGGAGGGGAGGGAGTCGAAGGATCTGTCGTGAGTTTTCTCTCGTTGGCGTGTCGATGTAGGAGTAAACTTTTACTTCAGTGACCACCTCCTCTATCGTCGACGGCACCTACGCCGACTTCACTCGAGCTGGATGCGTCATGGGATCGCTTCTATCCTTGGAACGAACACCGCTTAGTAGAGCCCGGGTGAATATCGTAGTAGTCGTGCATGAGTATCCTGGTTTATACGTCTCCGGTGAGCCCCTCTTCCCTCGTTTCCACACTCGAAATTGTACTGAGCCCACTCTCCCCTTCAGTGGCCTGAGGTGAGGGGCTCAAAACGTACATTCAAGCCTGATCCTGTCCTCTGCGGAACAATGCTTAGGACATTCCCCACCGGGAGCATCACAGCCTGCTTTTTGAATTTGACGATGTCGGGTGCCGAGGTGGTCCGAGCTGATAAACTGAATGGCCGCCTCGTTCGTTGACACGCCAGTGTACATTGGCGTGAGTCCTGTTGTACTCCCCTTGCCTCGACGATCCAATGACCCACCACACCATAGGGCAAGCCGCGGAAATTTTCAACAGCGGCAGGATGTAGACCTCAGCTCTCAGTCGTAGTAGGGGCGTCCGTGGGTTTGTCGTTACTTAAGTACCCAGAGGGGCCTACTTGATCTCTTGTAAGGCTGACAATTGGGACAATGCTACAATTACGGTATGTGTGGAGGAGTAACATGGAATTATGAGAGTTCTGAGGCGGGTACGGTTTTAAAGTGCCGGAATGTCATTGTATAACCGATCCGGACTAAGGCTTACGGATCTCAGTTCTAGGGAAACGAGGTTGGGCATCCGAACGGTTGGGATATTGCACTGGGGAAAAGCAACGACGACTCCAGATGCTTCAAGTCGATGGTGAGTTCTTCTAACACTGGGTGATCAAAGAGTATCGGGAGCATCGGGGAATCTCACCCGTGTACGGCGCAGACCAAAGCCCGTAAATTCAGACCCAAATCGAATACGATGCATATGATACATCAAGGTAGACATAGCAAGTAGGTTCGTATGTAAAGAGGATAATACTAATCATTCGGTAGATATAGATATACGAGAGGACTGTGACAGGTATGGGATCTACGACACGCAGAATGCAAGCAGTAGCTTTGTTGATTTGAACAGACATGGTCCGAATCATACTTGAACGTCGCATAAATGTGCTCCAGTCCATTGTCTGTGGAATCTGGAACGACAGAGGGCTTGCTGACAGCGGGACCCGCAGGGCCAATATTTGTAGAGGCGCGTTGTGCAGATAGCATTTCTATATGCGTAACGTCCAGAGCTAGCGACTCAGAAAGTAAGAACTTTGCCTCCATTCGCGAGAGAAGGGTTTTCACATGCACATCCTCGGAGCCGATAGCAGGTTCGTGTTTGTCCCGTGTGATATCGTTCATGAATCATAACTCACAAGCGGACAGCATGGTGTGCAGTGCATAGCTACAACGTTTGAAAACCCGTTATATATACCTCCAAAATACAAAGGACTATCAAATCACCGTACCCGTCACCTTAGTCCAACGAAGCAATGCGTAGTAAAGGCTGACTCTGACTCAGCTCTGTAGATTCTATACCAGCAAGTGAACGATAACGGTTGCATTGCGGTTCCTGTCTTTGCGAGTCCATCCGGAACAGAAGTTCTTGCATTTGATGGTGGATGCTATCAAGATGCGTGCTTTGCCTCTCAAGCTTCTTGTTGGCTGCATCAAGTTCAATGGCGGTATGGATTGCTAGCGCCTGCTGAATCTTTCTCCCATATGTAGCGAAGATATTGGCACATTCCTCAAGGCGTGCCTCGTACAAGTAAGACTTGAAGTACTTTTCCACACAATCAGATAGACTGAGAGTTTGCAGGGGTAAAGCAAAAAGAGAACTCACGCATCGCACTTTTCTTGAGATATGTTTCACATAACGAGCTAGCGTCCTGAACGAAGTCCGCAATCTTTTCCATGAGATGCTTTAGGCCAGTGTCTGGTTTGAATTCGAGAGGATCTTTTATATACCGAAGCCTTTCCGAGTCATGAGCAACAATGGCCGTGAACCGAAGGGAATTTGAAATTGACTGCAGAAAGGCATCCATCATATTTTCCATCTCGACGTTCACCGCCAAAAAGCTTTCATCCTTGCACCGTCTCTTCAACTCGATGGTGAGCATGAGCCTGAAAGCAATGACGGGGGCTGGTGGACTCAATAATGAGCCACTGGTTGATGTGATTGTGCGGAACCCACCATTTATGAACGGATGTATTTCCGCAAGCTGGGATAGAACATTAAGCGTCACTTATGCCGATGAAGTGAAGCCTTCGGTGCGTCTTGGATGCGTAGTCATACTATTATCAGATTTCGCCGCCCGCCCGAATCGTCGCCTAGTGCGGCGGACTGAAAACAAAATATCAATCAATACTTCAGTACTGGAGAGTAACTGGTGTAAGTTGGTGAACCAAAGCTCTTCCAGTTGTAGACGCGATTGCAACGATGATGGGGTAAATCTGCACGGAATTTGCAACTACGGTTGAGTAGTTTGAAAAAGGAAAAGGGCCGTAGGACGGAATAATGTACTAGAGTAGCAGCTGTCGAAGATTGCCTGGTACTCCCTCAGCTCTGGTGCTGGCAAAATGTATAACTAGCTTACAGTCATTCGACTCTCAAGGTGTAATCCGGACACCAAATGTGTTTTTAAGACCTATCAACGATCATTGGAAGCGTTGAGGAAAACGCTGAGGGAATTGGCGCACCTCATCGATGCTGCTGGAGTCTTTGTCGATCAATTCGTTGGCTCCCCTAGCGATGTTCAGGAAGGTCCTCCCGGCGTTAAAAGCTTCGAGGTTCTTGAATGTTTGAGACGCGGGATCAACGCTGGGGAAAATGCCTACATGACATCAAATGCAGATATAAGATACGGTTCGCGATTGATAAGAAGGAAGCCTACATTCATCCATTCCATCGTGCTCCTCATGTCCCAAGGTACGGCGTTAGAACGAGTGACCACTGACTAACAGTGACGTATATAAGCTCCTTTTAAAGGAATATTAGGCGAAGGTAGCCTACAGTAGAGTAGATATTCGTCGCCAGCCGATTGTTCGTCATAGAAGGTTTTGAAAGCGTCGAGCTAGGAGAGGTATAAGTCACTCTGGATGTGAATGATATAAGCTGAAAGGCTCACAATGTTCTCCTTGGACGAATATAGCTCGGGATCATCCCCCGCCTTGTCTGTAAGGACTAAAATCTTCTCTGGAGGATAATCGTATTGTTCTTGGGGGTGGGGGATTTATCGTAAGATATAAACTCGAATTGTGAAACGAATGTGCATGTCCGCTCACCAATTGGCGCCTCAGCTCTTCAATATTCTGTTGTATGCATGTAAGGCGATAGGGCTTTGGAAGATTTTCGCAGTTAATCCCAATGAATAGCGCCCGCTTTTTCGGCACGTATGTTTGCTCGAGAGTCAAGGGCATGCCAGGCAACGGGTTTTCGAAGTCCTTGGCCTGCACGAGCAAGCTATGGATATGGGTGCTTTGTGAGCGTATCCGTGTAATCAATGAAGAGAAACTTACCAGACTTAATCTTGTTGCGAGGCCCGATAGAGGTGTGCGACGGCTTGATTCGACTGTCAACTCTGCGAGTCATGTTTGCCTGTCGATGAGTCTGATGCTGGCATACAAAGTTGAATACAGCACTCGATGCAGTGCGCACCCGTCAGTGGGAGTTAGAGATTGAGCGACAGTTTTTGGAGGTAATACCATGGTTCTAACTTAAACCCGTCCACGGGTGTGTTTGGTAAATGCCATGCAAGAACATCGATCAGGCCTCGTGCCCTGCAGAGCGCTATGGCTGTGGATGTAGTGCTGTAAAGTGTATAAATGTAAGCGCGGAGTTTCATAGTTTCATAAATAAAGTGTAGCAAGGGAACGATAGAGATGCACAAGGTACGCGCAAGTACCGTGCAGAAACTTCACCGCAGAGTCGAGAAACAAACCCATTTCTGACAATGTGAGCTCGAGGAAAGGAAAGCTGAAAAGTTCGATATCGAAGGTCATTAACATTGGATTCCACTTCAGTACTGGTCGATGAAAGCCTAGAGTTATTGGAATTGTTAGAAACCCCACAGTGCGATTACATGTAAGTGAAAACACAGTAACTACACGTACTCTCTCCAATCAAATTGCTCTATAGAGCTATCGGGTCCTATGTCAAAATCTGTGGGATATCTACCGGTCAGAGGGAAGAGTGAACTTTGTGATGCAGAAAGCGTACCGGCAAAGACAGGAACAAGCCCGTGCGCTACTCATAGTAGACCACAGGCCACAAGTAGTGAATTTACATATTTTGCACAGATTCGTCGCTCAATCGGCACCTGAGGGGCTGCTTACAGCAGGTACACCGACAGAAAGTGAAGACTTAGCGCTCTCACCAGGAATTACGTGTTTGAGAGGCCCAGAGTTTGTTGATTAACGCAGCAAGAGTTAATTGACGCACCACTTGAGTCTGGGTCCTTGGATTCTAAACACGGCGAAAAGTAGGAGCTACGCGGAAGCACGCCCATCGACCAAGGGACGCAAGGGAAGAGACCACGCATAGAGATTTAGGGATTTTGAATATAATCAATGCTTTTGGGCTGTATGGTGCGGGGCACCTGTTGCATGCGAGATCTAGACATGGGCAATGGGCTATGCGGTGAGAAGAGGTGGTGTTGCGGGAATATTGATGTTACGGTTGTTACGGTGGGGCGTTTGCGGTTTGCGCAGTGGTCATTTTCTTTCCGGCGGAGACCCAGCTACGAAAGAGCTTGCTTTCAACGTCCAGTATCTGCTACGAGGATCATAGGTGGATGCTTACAGGAACTTGGATTTGCAATCTCGCGTGAAGCACATTCTAGGTCGGTGGGACATATTATATTATATCATATCCAGCCTTTTCTGAATCCTGCACCTTATTGGGGGTACATCTCCGACGTACAAGGGCGTTGCATTCATTCGGCCACCATATCCATGGGCGTGGTGCAACTAGAGACTAGAGGCGAGAGAATAGTTCTCGGTATCGAGATGTAGGATATAGGACGTATAAGAGATGACGATTACGTGCTCGAAAATATGTGCTCGGTTCGGCTCCGGCGTACGTGGGACCCCGAAAGATGCGCGAGGGGCAATTGCAGAGAGAAATATAGACAGCAAACAGACCGTGGAAGCAACTGGGCCAGAGAGTCGCTGGGTTGAACAAGCGCAAGCTACGATGCACAGTTCCATTTGAGAATTCCCAAGAGCTCAGATGATCGTAACATAATGACGTCAAGCTTCAAGACTATGGAGGCACCCAGTGGCAACATCGACGTTGAAGTTGAAGATAGTGGCATCATATCCGATCACCGCGGCCATGACCCAAATCATCAAAAAACGCGACACGTCACAATGGGTGCGGTGTGACGTGACAGACTTTCGAATTCTTGTTCTCTCCACGACGACGATGACGAATCTCCACGTCCGAACCCCTTCCTCGCACGACATAAACCCACGCCCACCAAAACGCGCTCGTATCTCCTCTTCCTCCTCTTCTGTACATTCCCAACCTTCCTCGTCTCCTTCCACAATAACTGACACGCGCACCTTCCAACGGCTCCCCCCTATAACCCTCCTCCTTTCCCTCCCGGGGCTTCTATACCACCCGCCCTCGCATCCTCACCACCTGAAAAGCCTATGGTTTGGGAGAGTAGCATTGAAAAAGGCGCTGAAGATGGAGCTGGAGGCGGGGGAGGAGTGTAGAGCATGGACGGGGTTAGTCGAGCTTGGGGTGCTGTGGCTCGATGCGTGTGGTGGCACTAAGGAGTGGGAAATTGGTGAGGTGGAGGGCGCGCTCGGGAGGGCATTGGTTATCTCCCAAAAGGTTCGTTTCAACGCTGTATATATGTCGTGGCTACCGCTAATCGAAACATAGCACCCGTCCCTACGCCTGTACACCCCGCACCTCACCATGCTCTCCGCCCGTCTGTCGCTCATACATGCACAGAACCCAAAACTAGCGGCGCACATCCTCCGGCGGTCGGTAACCTCCTCTCCCTCCATGTACCCACTGCACATGCAAGCGCACCTCCACCTGGAACTCATACACGTTCTGGAGTCCTCGAGCGCCGACATCTCGAAGCCCCTGGCTGCGCTGGGAGGGTTGAGCTCTGCACTAGGCCCTCTGTGTGGGTTAATTAGGCTGCAGATGTTCGTTATGAGGGGGCTTTGGGCGGAGGTGCCTCAGGCGCTTGAGGAGGCGGAAGCCTTGTTCCCTGCTGTCTCCCCGCCGACGACACCAGAACCAGACCCCGCCTCTTCCGCCTCGGCTGCGAACGAATCCAAGACCGAAGAGATAAAGCAAAACATCCCACCGACCCTCCGCGCGCACCTCCTTACGCTAGGCGTGCTCTTCCACACCTATGCCGGCGATGCAGTAGCAGCGGGGACGAGGCTGGGGGCGCTGCATGCGCTCATGGATACGGGTGTTTTGGATCCGACGAGCAAGAATCAGGATAGGTGGGAGGGGTGGGAGGAGGGAGTCGTTGAGGTGGGTTTATTTTATATTTTATGTTTTATGTTTTGTTTTGTTTTATT
>JABCKT010000081.1:0-72150 GCA_018858115.1 Tephrocybe rancida
AATAAGAAATCGGACTTTTTTTGAGCGACATAGTCGGCTTATACAAAAGTAGCGGCCTCTAAGTGAACTGCACCATAGCTCTAGTACCTGAAGGACATGCTTCTGAAGTTCCTGCGACTCGGATCTAATCAGTAACCAAAATTAGACACAGTGATTAGATCTTATATCGCCAAGAATTATGTTTTCCGCGAATTTTTCGCTCACTCTACACCGCCTAAAAGGCCGTTCTACACTGCTTCTTGCGCAGCACAAGATATGCAGGCAACATATGTTCTGTGGGCGGTGCGACTGGTTTCGTAGCTGACATAAGGATGAATGATGTGCCTGGTGCCGTTTATTTGGTCGTCGCGACTGGACAGCCACGACTTCTACAACAAACATCCTCAGTCACCGCAGCGGCGACACAGGATCACTCTTTCATCTTTTCCAACAACATGTCTCGATATCCCGAGGTGAGTTTCGTGTTCTTCTCGTGCAAAGTTTATCTGATTCGTGTGGCAGGCCGATGAGGGCCAGCACCGGCACTATAATGATGGCTACGGTCCTTATGAGCAGCAATTCGACAACTCTCCTCCGTTTTCGACAGTTTCGGATCCATTTAATACGCCTGCGCCCCCACAACAGTACAATAATCCTTATGATGAACCATTCGAAAGCTCCATTCTTCAGCCTCCTCAACAACAGGCACCTTACCACCAACCGTTGTATCCGCCACAAGATGCATATGGAAGACCTAGTCCAAGTCCTCATCCGCTTTCTCCACCACCCCCTCCACCAGCAAATTTCTTGTCCCCATTTCAAACCCCGGGTCCTCCACCGTCTACAACACCACTTTCGCATGGAGCATACCGCACACCATATGACCCGCACGACGACCACGACCAAGACCAAGATCATGACACGGGTGATATACCCCTTCTACGCCGCCGCGATGCCTCTCAGTCCCAGTCTTCTTTTGTGAATGTGGACATGCCCATTCCTGGTGCTTACGACGAAGACGACGCAAACAACATACGTTACGGCCACATTCCCCAGCGTATTCCTCGACGATACAAAACGATCAAAAAAGTGGAGTGAGTTGTGTTTGCTTGTCATCTCAAAAATATGTTGTTGACTATAATCTCAGGCTATTTCATGGCAATTTCGTCCTCGATTCTGAGGTGCCATCCAAGCTATTGGACATGTGTGCCCTCCGCAACGAGCGTGAATTCACCCACATGCGCTACTCTGCCGCGACGTGTGACCCTAACGACTTCAAGGATTCCGGGTTCACCCTTCGGCAGGTGCACTACGACCCTCCCCGGCGCACCGAGCTATTCATCGTGATGACCATGTATAACGAGGACGAGGAGCTCTTCTGTCGCACCATGCACGGCGTTATCAAGAATGTTGCACATTTGTGTACACGTGATCGTAGCAAAACCTGGGGCAAGGAGGGGTGGAAGAAAGTTGTGGTGTGCATTGTTAGCGATGGAAGGGCCAAGATCAATTCACGGACATTGAGTGTTATTGCGGCGATGGGTGCGTATCAAGAAGCTGTGGCCAAGGTATGTAACACATAATACTTCCTTACCCGCCTGACTAACCATATCTGTTTACAGAACGAAGTCAACAAGACTCCCGTGACGGCACACATCTACGAATACACTACCCAGAGTACGTCGCGGCCCCAAACCTGCCATCCTCTTTCCTGACTTCTGTCACTTTTCAGTCTCTGTCACGCCCAACCTCAAAATTGAAGGACCTGAGAAGGGTGTGGTACCTGTGCAGGTCATCTTCTGCCTGAAGGAGAAGAACCAGAAGAAGATCAACTCACATCGATGGTTCTTCAATGCCTTCGGGCCCCTGCTGCAACCGAACGTCTGTGTCCTCCTCGATGTCGGCACCATGCCCGGGCCCACGAGTATCTACCATCTGTGGAAAGCGTTCGACATCAATTCCAATGTCGGCGGCGCGTGCGGAGAGATCGTGGCTCTCAAGGGAAAATGGGGTGTCAACCTTATCAACCCGTTGGTGGCGGCGCAGAATTTCGAGTACAAGATGAGTAACATCTTGGACAAACCACTGTGCGTCTGCGATACAGCATTCATCGTGTGGAATATTCATCTAATATATTTAATTATTTTCTCAGGGAGTCTGTTTTTGGTTATATCACTGTGTTGCCTGGTGCTTTTAGTGCATACCGCTACATTGCATTGCAGAATGACCACACGGGCGAAGGACCGTTGCAAAAATACTTCCTTGGCGAGAAGATGGTATGTCGCCCCTTACTCTCCTATACCTTTAGCTCACACTGTACCTTGTTAGCACGGAGCAGGCGCCGATATCTTCACAGCAAACATGTATTTGGCGGAGGATCGAGTGCGTGACACGCTACGCGACCTATAGTTTATATCCTGACACTCCTTGGCAGATTCTATGTTGGGAACTCGTGTCAAAACGCGGTGGCTCATGGATCCTGCACTACGTCAAGTCAGCATATGCTATTACTGATGTACCAGACCAGGTATGTCCAGGTGAAACTCTTCTCTACCCGACATGCTCAATCTATCCGCAGGTCCCCGAATTGATCTCCCAGCGCAGGCGCTGGCTAAACGGTTCATTCTTCGCCGCTGTACATAGTACAGTCCACTTCTACTACATCTACCGGTCCGCACACACCTTCATCCGCAAATTCTGGATACATGTGGAGATGTTCTATCAGACATTCAACCTCATATTCAGTTGGTTCGCTCTGGTGCGTCCGGCTTTCTTCCTACCAATTCTATGGCAACTTCTCACATAAGTCCCCGAACAGGCAAACTACTACATCGCATTCTCAATCCTCACATCGGCCATGGAAGACCCAACCTTCAAGCTCAACGGTATCAAGATTGTCAACGTCATCCTCACATACTTTTATCTCGGACTCCTCATTATGTGCTTTATCCTTTCGCTCGGTAATCGACCGCAGGGCTCGAAATGGGGGTACACAGCTGCGTTTATTGGGTTTGGTATTATAACTATATATATGACAGTACGCCTTGACCACCCTTCCTTCCTTCCAAGCTTCTGACCAAGGTTTGCCTTGACAGATCGCGGCCTTCCTGCTCGCGTTTAAGGGCATCGAGAATATCGCGCAAACCTTACACGACAGTGACAACCGGCCGCTCCAATTCACGGATATCTTTACGAACCCTATATTCCGGAACATTGTCCTGTCGTTGCTCGCTACACTCGGGTTGTACATTATAGCATCCGTCCTGTTTGTAAGTCAACCAGGCCCCACACATTCTTCTGTCGTGCTGAAAATGGCTGCCTAGTTCGAGCCATGGCATATGATCACCTCTTTCGTCCAGTACCTCCTGATGGCTCCATCCTACATCGCCGTCCTGAACGTCTACGCTGTATGCCCCCCATCATCCTCTACTGCATCCCTCCGCTAACTTGATGGCGTAGTTCGCCAACGTCCACGACGTGTCCTGGGGTACGAAGGGCGACAACAAGGTGCAGACGGATCTTGGCAAGGTTGAGGTCAAGGGCGAGAACAAGAACGAGGTGGAGGTTGCGATACCCACCACGAAGAACGACATCAACGCCCTGTACGAGGACGCCATCCATGTGCTGAACACGAAGCCGCCCAAGGAAGAGTCAAAGCCGGATGCTGGGACTATGCAGGAGGATTACTATCGTGGGTTCAGGACCAAGTACGTTTATATGTTCTTTGAAGGCCTATTTGGCTGATAAACGCTTCGCAGCGTCCTCCTTGCATGGACTTTGAGTAACGTGAGTTCCCTTTCTACTCCAACCTATAGATCTTGACTAATGTATTTGTGTCCAGGGCCTACTCGCCGCCGCTGTAGCGTAAGTTCAGCTAGGTATTGACCTCTTTTATTCCTGATAATTTACTTCTTTTACAGATCTGCAAATGACACGTCGTCTGCCAACACGGCGGTAAATGGCTACATGGCCTTCCTGCTGTTTTCCGTTGCTGGTCTTGCCTGTAAGTCGCCAACATGCTTCCCTGGTGCCCAGTTAATAGCGATCATAGTCGTTCGCTTCGTTGGGTCCACAACTTACATGATTGTACGCCTATTCGCTGGCGAGTAATCCTCGCCTCTACTTCCCTGTGCCCGTGCCCACACCATTACACGCCCACTACCTATATATACAACGCATATTTATCTTCCCTCGTCGACATTGCTCTGGATTTCCTCGTTCTTTCTTGTACTCCCCTGTTGCAAATGTTGAAGCGACATACACGATAAGGTATCCAATAGTGATACACTAATTACAGTGTTGTGCTTTTAATTGAGCGGCTCTATGGACCCTCTTGTTTTGTCATGGATTGGTACATGCCTTGGGTAGGACATACAGAATTGCTTCCTGTGTCTGCCACTTGTTACTAACCTAACCTAACCTAACCTTGTTTAAACGATTGAATGCTGGCCTAAACCGCTAACAAGTACTGTGGCGCCTTTCTTGTAGATTGGAGTGAAAGAACAACCTAATCTACACAGGTTACGACTGTAACTCATTTCCCAAACTTCCCAGACACAGCCTTTATGTTCGTACGAAACTAGTAAGCCACCAGTGACTGAGAGCCAATCTCTAGTTTCATGCCATCGTTGTCGAATAAGGAGTCTTCGTCCGGACCTCGCTCTCCTGCTGGCAATACTCATGCCCCCAAAATTAACCTCGTCGTAAAGGGTAATAGAGGAAATTGCTCGCATCTTGGACGTTTATGTCGTCTTAGATACTTTCCCCAAGTGTGTTCTTCTGAAAGGTTCGGGCCAAGTGGCAAAGGAGGTATTGGCTGTTCAAGTAGGAGGCCCGGCCGGGGAAAGTTTGTCATTGGTCTTCATTTCCTCAAGCAAACTAAAATGAACAATCTTGCAGGTTTCCTGAGACTGGCAATTGGTATGTCAACTGTACAAAGTTATGATATTCGTCAAGCACTCACCGAATCTACGGAGAGCTCGTTACTCTGGGATAGTGGCACTAGGTCCGATGACCGCATCGTGATACAATTCGAGGTCGTCACCAGGTCTCTCCACAGACAACCACCTTCCCCTTCGACAATATTTGTGTAAAGGACTTCGCGGCTATAATTTGCATTGCTAATACACTCAATAACACGAACTCGATGGAGTCATTGAATTCTGATAGAGTCCCATTGGAGTGGCTGTGGAAGTGTGGAGTAGTAGCCCTAACCCGGTTCTGTGGTTACAAGTTTCAATCTCATTCCCGCTGTAATCTCTGGGGTCGTCATAAATGTGTCTAAGGCATTTGATCACCAGTTATTAGTCTTTCTATGTGTCATGAATAAGGTAGAGAGAACAAATGTCCACGTTCATGAGATAGATAAATGACCCCGTATCTCTCGTCGATAGCTAGTGCGTATATCTGATCTAATTCAATGTAATGCGGCACATCGAGTATGCACACATGTATGTTGGGGGGGTGAAGGACTCGTTGCAGGAGATGCAGCTGATAGGGCATATCCCGGTTAACGTGGCTGTTACACAGAATGATGACGGCCGAATATATCCCGGAATGGCTGGTAGCCACCAGCCACGGTGCAGTGTGGCCCTGGAAGTGAGCAATGGCTCCTCCATCTATATCGGACTTCACGCAGGCGAGACCTTCTACAATGGACACTCCACCTATCCCAATAGAGTGCAGATTTTCGAGTGGCCAAAAGAAGGAGTGGGTAGTCACCGCTAGGCCGCTCACATACGAAACGAGAAGCAAGTGGAGCCCGCGAGATGAAAGCTTCAGCTCTGCAGTCTCCCTGTCATCCCCGTCGATATCGGAATGAATGATCTTCGCGACTCGTACGATACTGGGGCCGATTTCCGCCGTGACTTGTTCTAAGTCGAGATCCTCTTCAGATACGAGTTTGTCGATTGGGCAACGGTATACTTCGTAAACATCGTCGTGGCGCCCGGTCAGGGCAACTGTTATGTACGGTATCTTGTTGATAACCGAGGATAAAATAAGGGGAGAGGACTGAGGGAACGGTGTGTTGAGTCGCGGCACAAGGTACGAGATGGTAGCCTCACCATAAAGTTGCCAAAAGGCGTTGGAAGGTCGACGGAGAAGTTATTGATGAAGTTGACGGCATGGACACAGAAGCTTTTGTCTTCGAGGCAGCAAACAAGGCCGACAATGTTCGTCGTCAAGAACATGTCAAAAACGTCGTGTTGAGCAGGCAGAATCGAGGAGAAAAGCTCCTTGATAGATGGGGTCCTTCCAATCCAATGCTCGATAGAATAGACTTTCAACCATGGCGATGCCCTATCAATGTTCAGTGATGTCACTGGCCCAGCGAGATAAACCCGCACCTACCCAAGATCCTCAGTGACCGTCATAGCAATTAAATGGCGCTGAGGTTCATCAAAATGCGCGCGGCGGAGAATTTGACCAACTCGGGTACTGAATAGTGGTATCTTGCCCTCGCCATCGCACACGACAATCCGTTTTTGCTCTCGAAGGTAGAGAACAACAAGAGATGTCGCTGGAATAGCAGCGAGTATGGAAGCAGTCTCTATGTTTTCTGTGTCAGAGTAACAGACAGATCTCACTGCTCGCATAATGCGGGGTCTGTCGAGGCTCCAATTACGATCCAATTTGTCGGTACGGCGTGCCACTCGTCTGAGTTCATCAACGGGCATCTGATTTATATCGGCACCCAAGGGGCAAGCCAAATTACGAGCCTCTTTAGCCTTATTCAAGGCGGATATCCAAAGGGTCTTAGAGTCTGCAAGCTTTCGAAAAGCAGAACAGATCTTGGAGGGGTTATAATTAATTCCAAGACGCAGCAGGTCAAGAGGGCGAAAGAATTACAGAGACGAAGGAATTAACATCACGCAGTTCAAGGTGGGAGCATATGTCGATTAGAGTATCGGAAGGAAGGTTCCTGAGCATGAGTGTGCCAAAAGTGTAAGTTAGAGATAGTGATGCACAGTGCGGCAAGTTTGGTGCAAGTTGAAGTGGTTCACTCGTGGGACTTTTCTTGATGTCAGGATTGAGATAAGATTAGATGGATTTCTTCACAACCTACTACTAGTACCGCCACCAATTCAACTTGTCCCATGGAGTGAGCTGGGCCCTCTCCTGTTCTTTACGAAAGCTCTGGACTGCTACGAAAATGATGGATGACGCGCGCCCAGGCGCCCAGCACTCAAGTTTCCATGTGTTTGACTCTGTCAGATGATGTTGCTGGGCTTCTCAAGGACCTCCTTGGCTACCTCGAGTTTCCTCACGGACAAAGAGTTTCCCAACAGAAATGTCTCGAGTCTATGTACTCTACCGTGTGTTGATACCCTTGCTGGCTCAGAGCTATATTTTGCCTTGGTCGTCCAACTTCAATCCACGAAAGGTCTCTTCTTCAACAATGCTCAGGCAAAGACTTCGAAGAGAACACCTTATTCGGGCATCGTCGCCGGCCCTAGGTGACATGGGAGACTGCATTTTAAAGAAGAAGACTCGTTTAGACTTGCCTCTGTCAAACACCCAAGCGCCCGAGCTCACGCCGCACCAAAGGAATATACACGTGGTCCCAAACCATCAAACGACAAAGGTCAATGGTGCTTCGATCAAACTTCGATGGGGCTTGTATCACTAAATCGACCTATTCCTCGTAGAGTTGATCACATATCGAAAATCACAGTACTCTTCCCGCATCTGCCAGCAATGTAGTCCCTCCATTATTGGGCCACATGTTCTTCGGCAAGCCTCTCCACTTCTTCAGCGTTGAGTCTCGTGGTCAAACGACACAGGTGCCCCAGTCCAGGCACGTCGAGGCTGCAGGGCCATTTGGGGAGTATATCATGACCATATACTGGACTGGCATGATGTTCCATCCCGCAACCTTCTACTAGGATGCTTAGTCTAGCGGTGCTTTTCAGCGTGCTGGTCTTGACCCAAGTTGCCGCAGGTGTGTATTAGTCTACCTTCTCAAAAAGCAAATACTGAATGGACCCCCGAGCAGGCGACCCCTACAATACATTTGACGGGCCTGGGTTTCCTGCCTGCAATAGCGTTCTTCAAGTATTTCGCCCATCAACAGTCGACGAGATTCAAGCCATCGTGAAGGACGCCGTTAACAAAGGGCAGTCAGTTAGAGCTAGCGGGGTGCGTTGCTTCGTTCGTTGTGCAAAATGGTGTTTAACCCTTCCTTTGCAGAATGGACATATGTGGTGTAAGATCTGACGCCACAGTGCTTTCAGTGCCCTTTTCTTTGCTAACAAAATCTAGATGACACCATGTGCTCGGACGACCCTAACACTGTCATTATCAAGACGGACGCGGTGAACGGCATATCTGATCTTGTCCTACAGAACGGAGTGGGGAGTGTTGTTGTCGAGGCTGGTGTGACTTTCCCTCAAGTGTAGGCAGAATTTTAGTATCAATTCCACATACCTTCTCTGACTTTTTATCGTAGCGCAGAATGGTTACATCAGCGAGGAGCTTCGCTGGGATATACTCTCGGTAAGACATCCATTTGAGAGTACCTTCGGCGTACTGATTGATTATGTCTAGTCAATTGGAATATAACTATTGGTGGGAACCTTACTTTGAATTCGTGTGACGTTCTCATGCGAGTTCTAAAGCTGGTGCCATGGCAATGGGTGCCCATCGTTCTTCACTGCGGGAAGATTCTCAAGTATCCAGTGCCGCTCTGGCGTTTGACATCATCAACGGGAACGGTATGACAAGTTCATAACTTTTTTTCCACAAGGCTGATTGAGTATAGGTGACATTGTACATCTCGAAAAGGACCAAAGCGATGATACCTGGCTTTCGGCAACTACTTCTCTGGGGCTCCTTGGCGTTATTGCTCGTGTCAGGCTTGCCATCGTCTCCGATTTCAAAGTATACGCCAATCAAACTATCGTAGACGAAGAAGACGTTTTGAATGGAGATATCTACAGTCAAATATCGCCCTACGTTACTGCTAACTATTGGGTAAGTATGTGACTCTGGGTACCATCATCCATCTAACCCTTTCACGCTTAGTGGTGGCCAGGTGTGTTCTTTCCTCCGTGATCCATGGATATCGCGGCTTAATAGCTCTTCTTCCAGGTCAGAAGAAATTCCATCTGAGGACCTACGGTGTTGTTCCTATTACTAAACCAGGTACCGCGTTCCAGGTCTGTCACCTTCTCATCCTCTGAAATGCCCTCTGTATTCACGGCCCATTCCAGTCTACCTTTTCCGTTACAGACATAGAGGGAAATCTCGCTCTTGGCCTCTTGAACAGCGGCCAAAACTTGAGCTTCCCTAATTTTGCGACAGAAGGAATCTTTTATGGCCTTTGGAGCGCTCCAAATTTCCATGGTCTGTCATTCCCTCGAGTTTCCCCATCTTCAGGGTCCTTATAGCCCCTTTACCATCAGATAAAACACTCGACCTACCACTTCTTTCCTGGCCTGTGTATGGTTTCGCTTACGACGTTCTCATTGGAGGGCTATACCCGAATCAAAAGCCCGAGTGGGAATATGGGCTGCATGGCAAAACCCTCGAATTAGCCGTCCCTGTAACCCAAGCCAACGCGTTCCTCAAACGTGTCCGAGAGCTTTTTGACCAAGCGGCAGCCGAGGGCAAGGCAGTGACTTCAACGTACCGCAGGTGACTCGAAACATTCACTTATATTATTCTTCTGCCCTTCTGACATTCTTTTTGTATCATGATCAGCGGGATCAATATCAAGGTTCAATTATGTTCTCAATTTATTGTTGCTTGCCGGGCTGATATAGGGGCGTAGTTTGGAAAACCCTTTGACAGCTTCTTGGGCCAGACCACTGAAAGAGTGGGAGAGAGAACCGCCGATTGGTCTAAGGTCCGTTTTCAAGAGCACTCGTCTACGTCATTCACACCCCATTTCAGGGGGCTATGATGTTCGATTTTCCATCCTTCATTCCCACTCTTGGTGACCACCATCGTTACAATGAACCATGGTGAGCTGATGTGTCGCAAATCCCCTTTTGCGTTCCACGATATCTATGCCTGTATCAGGTACGGATCGCTAGCGAAGACATTGATCGATGAGGTCAGTACTTGGACCATCTAAGGGTTTCTCTACAAATGCTGATGCTAACATTTTTAGTTTCCTGTTCGCCCACATTGGACAAAGAACACCAGGGACATCTTTCAGCAAGCCCTGAAGAACTTGGATCAAGATGTGCGTATACAACAAGCTATGTATATGTCTGACTTTGCTTAACCCAAAGAACGTCAGAGTATCCAAAGATTTGCCAAGGTGCGAGAACAATTCGATCCCAAGAAGACCTTCAAGAGCGTTGTCGGGGAGATTATTGGCGTCGTATGACTCCCTCCGTTGATAGGAGTACCATTAGGCCTGTGTCGAGGAGAATGAGTAGACTATTTTCTCTGACGCATCTCTGTCGTATGGTGAATATTTCACCAACTTTTGAACACGAAAAACTTGAGCTTCAATGGGACACATGTTCCCAACGCACGCGTCGCGAGTATCACGTCACGGTCCAAATATGGTGGCCCATTTGTATTGCAATGCTTGTGAAAGCGGAGTTCGACAAACAATCTCGATTCCACTTTCGCTTCGTCACCATGATCAGGTTCATTCTTGTCCAGGTTCATTCTTCAATCCAGAGGACGTCGCTGGTGAAAGCTAACTATCCTGAAATCTGAAAGAACCGTCAAGGCAAGACAAGGCTGTCGAAATGGTATGTCCCATACGACGACGACGAGAAAGTAAGCAGCTCTCTACCCTGTCGAATTATTGTTATCTCATTTGGACGAAGGTGCGCCTGCGCGGTGAAGTACATCGTCTGGTAGCGCCACGGGATCAAAAATACCAATCAAATTTTGTTGAGGTGCCGTCCAATTCCTAGGGATTGATGAATTGTCATTCAACAAGTTATCTTTACAGTTCCGTAATTACAAAGTCGTATACCGGCGCTACGCAGGGCTTTTCTTCTGCCTATGTGTCGATGCTAACGACAACGAGCTTGCCTATCTCGAGGCCATCCACCTCTTCGTTGAGGTCCTCGGTGCGTTCTGAGTCTATATATTACGTCATTCACCTGGTTTACTTACAAGGCTAGATTCATTCTTCGACAACGTCTGCGAGCTCGACCTCGTTTTTAACTTTTATAAGGCCAGTATACGCTCTCCTTCTCACTTCTGCCAGGCTCACCCCTACACAGGTCTACGCTATCCTTGATGAAATCTTTCTTGCTGGCGAGATCGAAGAAACCAGTAAAGATGTAGTGTTGTCGCGGTTAGAAGAGTTGGAGAAACTCGAGTAAGTTAAATGCTTAAGTGAGTAGTACACCCATGAAAACTCTGGCACTTGAATTCATGGATCCGACCCAGTGTATAACCAGGTCATATGAACGACAGACTTAAAATGATACCCTTTGTTCACTACTGCACTACATCTCCTTCCCGCCATAATTCCGCTGGATTATCCGATCGCTCATCATCACCGCCAGCCTGTCACTCGTCTTCGCGAACGGGATGAAGGCGTAAACACGACCCCGCACATTTTCCAGCATACGAACAACCGTTGTTGGTTTATCGCCCATGACCCTCCGCTTCAGCAGTGAAGAAGACACGCCGGTGATATTTCTGTGAGATACTTCGCTCCTGACTTCCGACCATCAACCGGGATCATGAATGAGAAGCCTTGACGTCTCCACGCCACCTTGGAAATGAAGCATCGCAATTTCTCTTTTTTAACCTCTGGAAGCTCTCTAAGCCCATCTTCCTCCGCAACTTGGGCATGGTGGCCTTATTTCGGCATCGATGCGCGCAAATGACGCGGTTGTCCCCGGAATACGTATACAACTCAACTCCTTCGAGGTCCAAAAGCTCACGCCTCGCGCAATCGTGTCAGGCATGAATGCAACATCGAAACTTGGCGTTGTCTGTCATCGTGTACATTTCTTGGCTATTAGATTGTGATATATGGATGATGTGCGAGGATATGCATCCGGGACGAGGTGTGCATGGAGTAGGTGACGAAGTATCAAGTTGTTTTGGCACAACGTTCATTTGTCATCCCAGGAGATAACCCATAAGTCCATGTGAGTTATTCGACGCAAACGACTTCATGACGAGCAGCTTATTACCCGTGGATCAAGTCAAATGAGCAGGGCGAACATGAAACATTATTGTGCTTTGGAGGCGCCCCCTCTTTGCTCCAAATGTCACTCGACCCTTACCCCAATGGGCTGATTCTTCGCGTCGTCTATGAACTTCCGTTAGCTTCATATCTCGCTCAGCACTGAGTGCTGAGCAATCGATGTTGTCGGGCTTATATGAACCACGTGTTGATTCAAGGACCAAGAAGTTCCTGAGCGCCCTCAACGGGTCCCATCGCGATCGCCACATCTATTGGAGGCATTCCCCACGACGACGGCAATATTCGTCTCTTTCAATAAGCGTTAGCATACATGAGCCCGGAAGTCGTCAAGGTATCGTCTTCCGACAAGCGCCGATCCCGGCAAACCCGACTAAATGTATGCGATAGCCACATGGTCGCCACGTGGACGACGGAGTTGGAAGGAAACGCCATTTAAATCCTACTGTGTGTTACCAGGATCTTCAAAGGAACTCAACGCAAGTGGCGACTCGGAAGACCTCTGTGAATTGGATTGTCCTAACACGGAGATCGAGATCCCCCTGAACCCGAAATGCCTCCACATGGTTTCCACGATTTTGATGCCCCGCATAAATAGACTTCGCACTCTAATAAGTATTCACTTTGATTTCACTTGACATTTTTTGGCGTCGTTTTTCTTCTCCCCGTCTCATCAACGCTTGCTTTCTTATTTTTCAGGCCTACCGAGGTTCATTCATCCGGTGAATTTTCGACGGTTGAAACCTGGCGGTGATTTACTTACTTGTTTCTGCCTCGGGCTGATTCCCATAAACCTTAATTGCCCGCTCTTTCAAAACAGTCTATATTCCTAAAGCAGGAGCCTGTGAGCTACTCCACACCTTATACTTCATCTATGATTTTTTTTAACGGACAGCACCAGGCTATGCTCTAGGGTATATGGAATTGACATTGGAGGCTTATCGTAACATTGTCAGAAACCTTGGAAGTCGAGCCGACATAGCCACCCTCTGTAGGGTCTCACGAGGGTTCCAGTATGTCTGCGAACGTGCGCTGTACAACACCCTCTATCTGCGTGACGTGCGTGACGCGATCTCTCTCTGCACCACCCTCGCCGGACAACCTCGGCTTTCGGTTCTTGTCGAGGCCCTTACGATATATCTATCGGATGACGAGAATGATAGTGATGGCAGCGATAGCGAGGAGGCGCAGGACGATGCTGAAACACCACCCCTGCCCGACGCCTATTGGTCCACGGTCTCGAATGCGTTGCAGAAGACAGGCAGACTCCGTTACCTAAATATCCATATCCACAGCAACACAGACAAAGCCGTGGCATGGATCCTAGGCAGCTGCACGTTTCGACTTCGACGGTTCCATTGCGATCTCGACTGGGACCTCCACCTCGTGGCGTTCTTAAACGCACAGGTTGACCTCGACGATCTCTATATTTCAGACTATAATGAAACGGGTTCCGGCACGCCCACCTCTAATGTGCCGTCATCTTCCCTTATCCTCGATGCCCACTCTCTTCCACATCTGGCCACTTTGGAATGTACCTTCTCGGAAGCTGCTATCGCCATCGTCCCGGGACGGCCTATCACGCACCTCAAGACATGCTTCTCGCGTTCCGAACCCTCCGAGAAGCGAGAGGAGATGCTCCTCCTTCTCTCCAAAATTAAACTCTCCACACAGACGCTGCACTCGCTGGATATTGCAGACTCGACATACAGCGAGGCCTTCTCGGTCGACCTGCTATCCTGCATCGTGCGCACCAGGGCGACCACAAACGAGCTTCGCTACATTGGCACGCTTGTTTTGCCGATAATGGGGAAAGAGGTGCGCTTATTTTCAATCACATCATTCCCTGCTGATCATGATGACCCTCGATCGCTTAGCGCCTACGATTTTATGGCCTCCTGATGCGGCTGCCGCGGATACAGTGCGTCGAAGTAGAGGTCTCAGAGTGGGTGCCTGCACCGACTTCACCACCTGCACTCCGCGCCCTAGCCAGCGAGATGCGTCTGTACACCCCAACCGTCACGCGTGTTGTATTCGTCCACGACTTCGACCGTACAGTGGTGACCGCCATCAACGGTGTGTGCCGCGTCGATCCCGAAGATGTCAGCGCTGATACTCTATGGAGAGAAGCATGACAAAACAAGAAAAAATAGGTATTCATTACCTGTTCCCTTCCCTTCTGCTTTCCATGTTTCTCTCAGCTATCATGAACTGTTTTATGGCTGGGCTGCGTCGCCCCTGTATTCGTTCCTACCCCATCCTTTGTAGCCCAAGATCTTGTACCCATATCATCGTGCATATACCCTCGTTGTCTTGTTAAGAGTACCTACACTCTCTTCACCATTCCAATTGTAGATATATTCGATAATTCCTGACTTTGGCTTTCTCAAAGATACCCCGGCTATACATATTCGAGCACATACCCACCACCTACTTGTAAACATGCGCTCCTGGCGATAGGATCTATAGTCATCCATATATGACCGCCGAGCCGTTCAGTTGCACCTTGATCATTATCTAGACGCCTTATGCCACAAATAAAGCCTGTCTTACTGATGCTACGGCGATAACGGTACATTGTTCCATGATGAGAAGCTTTTGGACACAGGAAGGTCTTTTCCTCGTACGTCGTGGAAGGCTCCGCTACAGAAATGAACTTTGAACTCAGCAGACTTCTCTGAGATTGCACAGGCATATGTCGGAGCTTTTGGGAGTAAGGAAGCTGAGCTAAGCCAGGTATGGGAGTGATTGGGCTGGGTCTCTTCCTTTTGAGCACCTGGAAACTATCTGTGGAAGGCCTAGGTCCACCTCGGTCGCCCCACGTCGTAAATCCCCAATAAAATCACTTCGAAGGGGTGAACAACAAGGTGTGTAAGGCCCGTATATAAGCCATCAAGAAAGATTTCAAAATGTGCTTCACTCAAGAGTTGGAAGCGGTGCTAGTACTCAAAGCCAATAGCTCATTCTAAGTGCAGTAAATGCTCCGCTATGTTATTAGTTTTAAGGTGGCAACGTCAAGCAGTGCATTGTCGTTGTATGGCTTAGTGACGTCATTTCACTCAACTGCGTCACAATGATCGAGGCAAGTGCGTCATTATTATTTGCTTCCGCGGAAGTATATAAGAATACACTTGCAATCGCTGCACCTGAATTCGAACTACATCACCCACATCTTTCTTACGCTAAAGTTCAACTTACAACTCTTACTTCCACTATGTCTTCAAACGGATCTCCGGAGTACGTTATTGTCGTGACCGCTTACAATCCATGATATCTAATCGTTGCCACAGCAAAACTTCCGGTCAATACCATTCCACCAAAGGGAACGTGGTTGAAGTGGTGAGTGCATGCGTGAGGCCATCGTGTTTCTTGTTTGAGACTCATGCATCCTCAGGTTGGAAACCTCACGGGCTCCACATCGTGGCAAGAGTCAGGGAAGAAGGAGCACGCTGAGGGCGAGGCAGAATATAAGGCAGCTCAAGCCCAGGGCTACGTTGAGGGCACTGCTGATCGTGTCGGTGGATACAAAGACTCCGTCGTTGGTGCGGTTACCGGTGACAAGGCCCAGGAGACGTCTGGTAAGAGTGTCTTCAATGTCATTGGGATGTATCGTGACTCCTCTTTTTCTGTAGGCAATATTCAGAAGGAGAAGGGAAAGGCTCAACAAGAAGTTAACAAGAACGTTTGAGTTTACCTGTACAATAGTCCTAGAGGATGCAAGCTTGTGTATAGAATAGTATTAGTATCATCAGTCGAGTCTACTCAGGCCCAGACAGCCGCTGTACGCGTCCGAGTTGCCCGTCAAAATGAGTTCGGCCGCGTATACATAGCTTGGTTTTATAAGCTTCAACTTCATTTTTGCCCACCCCGCATCAACTTTGATGGTATAACAACTTTGCAAACCTCGTTACCTCCCTCCCTACGATCTTTGCCAACGGCAAAGGGATGATCTCATTTTCGGCTGGCCCACATTTACTCATCGTGCGGGCTGGGTGCTGCGACTGTGTCCCATGTGCCGCTATGTATGTCTATCGGCCTCTGCTCGAGGCGCAGATTATCATTATGCTCTCCTGCACATGCCGGGGAATCCAGAGTCTCATTTCGGTGTCGGACGCTCAAATAAAGCTCAGGGAAGGCTTGTTTTTGGATAGCAGAGCTTTCGTGTGCAAGGCGTGGAAGCTCAGCCGTGACGGGACTTGTTGAAACTAGATCTCTTTTTTACACGGGGACTTTGGAATGTTTCTGGTTATATATGAGCGGCCTGGCCGAAGTCTCACACGGTAGGCACTCTGAAGACGCAAGGGTAAACCCTTTTCGTGAAGAAATTTGAAATATGCGTTGAAATGGGCTTTGCTTCAGCTTGCAATCAGGTTGTGAGCTCAGCATTACTCGAACACACCTGGGTCGGAATGCAGCAAACTTAATTGTTTGGCTAGGTACCGTTTATCTTACGGGTCCTTAACGCCTCCTACTTGGTTAGCCTTGAGTCTGCCAGTAACTCGACTTCACCAGGCTGCGATCGCGTATGAATCCGTCATGATCGAGGTGGCGACTGCGTCATCATTGCTATTTACTTCCGCGGAAGCATTTAAGACGTCCTCTCAATTATCACTCCTTGCTTCACCAATTTCTTTGCCCACTAGCGCTTTTAAGTTTGGCTTTATCATGTCTTCTGACGGATCTCCGAAATCCAATCCATGTCGAGTTCCATTCCTGCATCATGAGTTGACTACAAGATGGGGACCACCATCCTTTCAGTTCAATTCGCGGCTTGTGCCCCCAGCATAAAACTCGATTCAGACTGTTCTTTATTTGCCGGGACAAATTATCCCACTCCTTCTCACTTGTTTGAGATTTAATTATAGCGGAGGTGCATGTATGAAGATGCATGTACATGGTGGTTTTGCGATCAAATGGACTCAATGACACAATCAACGACGGCACATCGCCCTTGTTGAACCACGACGCTGACAGCCTCGCCTATGACACTCTTTAAAGCCTCCTTTCCACTATCAGCAGGAGTCGCACCGACGCGTTTTCCCCACGCCCAGTTGGCAGAGGCGGCGACAGCAATCTGGGAGTAATCAGGGCAATCTGGACCAAAGCCTACAGATAGCTTTTCGCCAGTTGCCCTACTTCCATGACCATGAGGGTGCACTCCGACCATTGAGAGTTTGGGCGACTGAAGCACTCAAAAGTTAGCACGGCCATACTAACATGACGAGAGGGCCAACAAACCTTCCATCCGCCGTTGTTCAAGATGATGGTAAGGAACGGCTAGGTGTTCGTCAGCTCGTGCGTGTGAGCCGAAAGTGAATAGACGTACAGTGTTGTACTTCCTTGCCATCCAATAGGCCGAACTTGGTACTCCAAACATAAAGGAGCCATCACCGACGATCACGATAATCAGGTCGTGGTTTCTGCCGGTGCCTTGGGCCCCTGCAACACCTTCGCCAATATGAGCGCCCACAGCAGCACCAAGGGCCCACCCCAGCGATGACCCGCCCGAGCTCAAGACACTCCCAGGGGCCTCAGGTCGTATATGCGACCATACCAAAGGATAATTGCTGATGCTCTCGTTCAAGATCAGCGTCCGAAGCCCGTTGGTCGCCCTCCGAAGCACGCCAAGGATATTGGGTACCGTTATCCAAGCACGAGGCATACCTCCGGCCACACCCGCACTGGGGTATGACGCTTCTGCTTCCTCAAGATTGCGGACCATCTCCTCATGCCGGGCCTTCAATGCCTTTCCCCGATTCAGTATATCCTTTTGCAGTCGCGGGTCACTGAATGGCCTGGATCCGCGCCCATCGAAGCTCCTCACGCCCTCCAGAATCTGCTCCAGCGCTACTTCCGCATCGGCATGACAAACGAGTTCCGCACCAACGTGCCAGGAGCCGACGCTCGAGGTGGTGTGTAGGGGGTCTCCGCCGTCAACCACAAACACGCGTGTACCTGCACTCGGGGCGTTGTTCGCTGGGATCCAGGGGAGGTCGCAGTCGATGACGAGGATAGTGTCGGCTGCTGGAAGGATCGGGGAGTGTGCCCCAGGGGCGAGGAAGGTGACGCCCGAGTAGAACGGGTGCGAGAAAGGGAAGTTGACGACGCTGGGGCAAGAGGAGGCTACGGGTATCGAAAGGAGAGTCGCAAGCGCGACGAGTGTGGCGATTGCGCGATGGTTGCGCCCGAGGAAGGACGTAATAATGAGAGGATAGTCAGAGGCTAAGAGAGCTGAGACGATGCGAGTTACAGCTGGGAAACGGGGTAAGTCGAGGTTGAAGAGCGAAGAAATTGATTAACCTGATGGAGACAGACCAGCCGGCTCTAATGCAGGCCACATCTGGAGGGAGTTAATAGGTAAAGGTTCGGGGACTTCTTGCTCCATGACTTCTCGACGAGCCCATAAGTACACTGGTCCTTTCGGGTCACTGGTCGCACTGTCAGAGAGGGTTAGCACTCGATCGCTTGACGGGTTCTAAAAGCATACATTTGCAACGCTCGGTTGACATACTGAGAAGCAGTCGAACCGCTACCGATCTGTGCTGTATACCGCATGTATTGTCGAACTATGGCCGTCTGGTCGGGAATATCTATTTTTGTTAATAGAAGGGTTAAGATCCAACTTCTAGTAAGATACCTTGTAGCCAGTGAATCCATTCATTCCTTGACCCCTTCAGCTCCTTGTTGCTACTGAACGGAGACGCTCCTGCGTAGATTAAAACAGGTGTCCTACCACGATCCACATTATGTATCGCTCCTGCAAGAGCCTATGGCACCAGATCATGTTCAGCACCTCATCTTTATGATCAACGCAGTGCTTACTTGGGTGCCGACGTCGACATGCACAATCACAGCAGCTGGTTTTCCAGTCACCTGCGCGTATCCCTGCGCAGCGCTGAGCGCAACCATCTCATTAGGGCACGTCACAATCTCAGGCTTAGTGTTCCCATCTCCCTGGATGCGTTGTCGCTCTAGGTCCTCCAGAAGCGCTGGGTGATCTGAACCCCAGTTCACAAAGGCATGCGTTATTCCAGCATCTGCAAGAGATTTCAAGAACACTGATGAAGTAGTGTACATGTTGAGAGTCTGTCACTATACTGGGGTTCCCAAGCTAGACGCAATTATGAGGGCCTTTAGTAGTAGTAGATAGACCACGGGTATCAAGGTCACCTGGTATCTTTGGTGTTAAGTTTTCCAATTGGAACTGTCATCTTGATACAGTCACGACAGACGGCCTGAGAATAATCCACGAAGGAGAGGAGGTTTGGGTGACACGGCAGCTAATGGACACATTATGAGTCGTCATGTAATCTTCATGAAAACGTGTTGAGAAAATTAACTATGTCAATGCTGATCAAACTTGGACTGCCCCATTTGTAAGTCATTCCCAGCTACAGGTTGAATTTGTTCAGACCACAGCTTCTACGCAAGTACTATAATGTACGTTCTGGACTCTAGATCCCAGTTCACACAAAAGAAAATAAAACCTCGAACCGTGTCTACGGAATGACTGGCCTGATAAAGCTCTGCCCTCCTGCCTTGGAACTCCTGAAACACCTACTAGATTTTGAAATGCATGTGCTCTATGTTATTGCAACGAATTCAATGGCTAGTTCAGTTTCGCTCTTAGGTATAGTCTGAGGTCAGGAAGCGGACCAACACCGTTGAACACGAGAATGCCTGCCCTAAATACTACGTGTATATCGTGGCCAACTGTCACCGTCTCCTTGCCGTCTCCCTTGCCGTCTCCCGCTTGTTCCGCAGCTGATCACTTTTAGCCTGATCCAGTGCTTATCGCCCGGCCTACCATGGCATGAACTGAACAGCACAGCCCAGTGCCTCACAGGCTGTTTAGCGCCCTGTGACATCAACCCAGTGGCTGTTGCAAGGCAGTGTCCCAGAACCTTGTGCTACGGTGTATCTGCGCATACCAGCATCTGGTTCATTAGTACAATAAGACTACTCCAAAATTGGAACCCACCATATGTCACCTCGCCAGCCTCAAGTCACGATCGGCTCCTGAACGCGACCGAGTGGAGTCACCGTTGTCAGCGCGTGGTTAATACTCTGACTGTTGATCATCTAATACTTTCAAACTTTGAACCCAGCTAGCTCTTTAGGTGCTATTTGACTGGCACAGATTTATATTTGGACAGCTGTGACGTGGAACAGCGCCCTGGAGCGCCATCTTTGTGGCCAATAAATTCCTGGACTCGAGCACCGTTTAACTCTCTTCCATTCTTCTGATGACTTGCTGCGCCGACTGTGCAACCTCCGGTCTACCCCAGTGCGAGCCCTTAGGGTACATCAGCACGCACGGTGCCTACTTTTCGCCGTCGCCCAATATCAATGCCAAGGACGAACATTCAGAGCGCGCGATCTTGTTGTTGACAGATGACCCGTTTGAGAACTCCCGGATCCTGGCCGATAATCTCGCCATGCAACTCGATTGTGATGTATGGGTCCCAGATTACTATCAAGGTACGCCACAAGTGGAGCTTCATCTTCCCTCTCAACTAATCAGCCCATGACAGGCCCTCCTTTGAATATATACCCTCATCCTGATCTAAGACGTGCCGTCGGCTCTCAACTGGGCATTTGTAACTGGATCAAAGCCAAGTTTCGCAGAATATTCTTGTTCACGAAGAATCGCCCCGCAGTCATTGACGCAAGACTGTCGAAAGTATAGTTCAATTTGCTTCTTAGACTGAGTCCCGAACATTCATCAAGGAAAACCAGTTCATAAAAGCGCTTCAAGAGGAGAAAGATTACCTGAAACTTGGCGCTGTTGGGTAACAACATTTCACGCTTTTGCGAAAACGTGCTCACAACAACTAGATATTGCTCCGGGGGGTCGACTGCGATACGGTTAGCTTCCACAGATTGGATACAGAGTGTCGTCGTCTGCCATCCTCGTAAACTCAAACTACCTGAGGTCCAGGCAATCAAGGTATAGTGGACTAAAATCAGCGGCTCGATGTAACCTTGACGACTTACCCAGGTTCCTTCTGCGTGGGTTTGTGCGGAAGGTCCGTATCCATCGCATGCTTAGCTGGGCTTACGCTGAACAGCCACCAGAGGACAGGTTTTTCACTAAATCTTGGCGGCGCAAGGTGGAGGAAACTATACGTCGAAGAAGAGGCGCCGAGGATGTCGAACATGAATTTATGGACTACAAAGGTCGACAAGTTGGACTTTCTACGCTGCCCTTTCTTATAACGCCCCTAGGCACCTCGCATGGCTTCGCTTGTCGACCAGACTTGACGGTATCAGAGATGAAAGAAGCGTACGAGAAGGCGTTCGAGCAAACCGTTCGATGGTTTTCAAAAACGTTGCCCGTATAAAAAATCATTTTTTATTTGAGGTGAGGTGTGTTCTAAATGGCTTCGGGGAGAGCGCTGAACAGCCTCTTTGAAGATATAGAGCGCTCCTCTGCTGTAACGCAAAAATCACTCTCAAATTTACGACTATAGCATATCATATGCTTGCTCTTGACACGGCTTCTGTTGTATTATATGCTACTACTTTGACTCGTTGCAGCCATATGATAAATGCTAGATATATACAAACATGTTGTAGTGTAGCTCTAGAGGTGTCGTCCATTAAATCTATGTAAGGAAAGAAAGATTCACTCGGGCTGCCAACGACCCAGCCATCCGAGTCCTCCTGATTCAGTCCTGATACATTTCTCTCTCTCTCTCTCGCAGCGGGTACTTGTAATGGATGCGTTCATGCCACTCCACTGTTATACATCTATCATCTCTCGGGGATCATAGAGAATGTGACACATTGCCGCTTGCTGTGCCACATATTCAGAAAAAATGTACTAGTAGGCCACATGTTTCCGCAGTACCGTCGTGGGGCAGAAACGGTCAGTACAGTTGATCCGCAGGTGTCATTTTATTGGATTCTATATTTCGATATAACGGTGTGGCCTCAACAAACGTTTGATTTGACGTTTGAGATGCTAGTATACAGATCTGTGGAATCGGGCCTCACACTGGCTGTGCGCCTCGTAAGGTTTCCAGTAGGTCTGAGAAACGTCGGTATCCGAACAAGCGAGACCAGCGTCGCTATCCTTTTCTGGGAGTGAGGCACCCCTCGAAGACTTTCTGTAAGTTTCATGAAGCTTTTCTGTCCCAGAATGACATCTGATCGACGTCACGTCTTCCGCCCTTGTGTTTTGTCTGTCCAATCACGGAAATTCTGAAGAACAACAGGCGTTATCTGACGCTTCATAGCTTTAGCGGCATCATAGAAGGCGTTATGTGGCACCTGTACAACAACGGCTCAACACAGGGAGAGGTTCGGAAGTATGTCGGTGGCACTCACGTATGGGGCGTTGATATCTTGCTGCATCGTTAGAATGGCAGCTTCCTGGCAGAGGGCGGTGATTTCAGCACCAGAGCACCCGTCCGCCTGGATTGCATTATTTAAAAAATGTGAATGTGAGTTTTCAAACAATACACTTGCCAGCTGTGCCAATAATTCCAAATTGATATCTGGTTCAACTGTCATGGACCTCATCCTGATCTTGAAAATCTCGATTCTGGCTGAATGGTCAGGTGGCCCGACATAGAGGATTCGATCAAGACGTCCGGGTCGCATGAGCGCGGAATCCTGATGTCATTGTCAAGTCAGCCGAAGAAGCGAAAGAAAAACAAGAAACGAACGATAGTTTCTGGTCTGTTGGTAGCCGCAACTACCGTAACTCCGAGAAGCTCCTGTACGCCGTCCATCTCGTTCAAGAGGCTAGTAAGCACGCCCTCGTGAGAGTTTCCTGAATCACCATCAGTACTACGTGACGCAGCCAGAGCGTCAATCTCATCCTAAAGTCGTTCAGGACATCATCCTTCTTGGTAGAGGACGTGTTCTCACAAAGAATATTATCGACGGAGAAGCCGCGCGGGCTTTCCTAAAGATCTCGCGTACGGCACGCTCAGACTCTCCGACGAATTTGTTGAGCAGCTAAGAGGTGGGAGTGTATCTTTATAATTGCCCAAAGATGGAATGTTAAGTCTTACCTCAGGGCCTTTGACAGCCACAAAGTTCACGCCGCTCTCACACGCACAAGCTCGGGCCAGGACCGTTTTGCTGCAACCCGGAGGCCCATACAATAGCACGCCTTTGGGGGGCCGAACTCCAAGCCTCGTGAAGGCTTCGGGATGCAAAAGCGGCCACTCCACGGCCTCGCGTAATTTTTGAATCACAAGGGCCTGCCCACCGATATCGGAATAACGAACTGCGGGGGTTTCGACATACAGAGACCGCATTGCGGAGGGGCGGACAGTTGGCACGGAGGCAACGAGGTCCTCAACCGTCAACGTCAAGTGTGATGGAGGCCCGCTAGTGCTTGCTTGACCGTCGGGGGAGGCGAGCCAGCGTTTAATCGCAATGGTACCTGCCTCTCGAACGACAGCGCTAAGGTCGGCCCCGACATAGCCGTGCGCACGGGACGAGAACGCCTCCAGGTCTTGTTGAGAAATTGAGTTCGGGGTGTTCGTCAGCAGCACATTGAGGATTGAAAATCGAGCTTCCGCATCCGGCACTCCTGAAGAAATACAATAAATGTCAGGCGAAGGACGTCAGGGCTCGGTAGGTAAGCTACTTACCTATCTCAATCTCCCGATCAAATCTACCTGGTCGACGCAAGGCAGGGTCAATGGCGTTTGGGCGATTAGTGGTTCCGATTACGACCACCCTTCCCTCCCCATTCGTGCCTTCTTCCATGCCGTCGAGAATCGTTAGAAGTGTTGCCACGACTCGTTTCTCCACCTCTCCTCCCGCGCCGTCTTCGCGTCTAGGCACCAGTGCGTCAACTTCGTCTAGAACAACGATGCAGGGATTCTTTTCGCGTGCTTCGCGGAAGACATCACGTAGTTTCGACTCGGTTTCGCCATGATACGCGGACGAGAGCTCAGGCCCGTTGATCACGAGGACAGAAGACTTTGTAGACGACGCGATAGCGCGGGCCAAATGCGTCTTACCGGTACCTGGTGGCCCATGGAGAAGAATCCCTCGTGGGGGCTTCAAGCCTAGGTTTTGACATTCTTAATATCGGGTGTGAACATGGCGAAAGTTCTGGGGTACCAACCAAAGTAGCGGAAGAGTTCGGGACGTGTGAGTGGTATCTCTAGCAGGTCGCGGATTTGTTGGATTTGTTTGTTCAGTCCACCGACGGAAGAGTATGCGGCGTTTGGGGAAGTAGGTGCTAGGACTTCCACTTCTTTCTGAAGACGCGTGATGAGTCATGAGAAATGATTGCTTGAGAAGACCTACCTTGTGAGATGACGAAGCTTCGTGTGTGTCGGTTCCATATAGTGAGACCGTAGAATCCCAACTGACGGCCCACAGGTTCGATTTTGAGTCAATAGAGAGGTTGTTGAGGTCATGTGCAAGGTCTTCCTCGGGCACTGGCTCAGATCGGTTGGTGGAAATTGAAATAACGGAAAATTGACGTTTCCGGTCCTCGTAGTTTACTTCCAGGACTTGCGAGCATGTGATATACTTGAGATCGACTGTGGTCGAACGCCCCCATCAGATTACAGCGAAGGTCAAATGCTCCAGGCACGTACCTAGGTATTCTCGAAGCAACAGTTTGAGCCAATCTCTTTGTTTAGTCTCTGGTGAGTTTTTGTAGGCTTGACTGGGTGGGTTAGGAGTCTCTCTCACGCGAATAGTACCTGCTTCTTGCAGGTGTCGAAGCGAGGGAAGGCCAGCAGGTGCTTTATAGGATATAGTGCCTGACAAGGGAAATATTCGTGCTCTGTTGCCTGTCTCGAGACGCGCCGTCAATCTGAGGGAAGTAGGAACAAAAACGGCTGGAAGCCCATCAAACGTGAGTCGAAGAAGAATTCGGCTTTTCCACCTACAATCCTGGGATATCTCAAGAGAAGGCCACGCAATCCCAATGGCAAACTCCTAGCGATACCAAGTCAGCAACCCCAAAGATACGATGGGTGCTTCGACCACCTTCAGAGTGCTGGTGCTAGCCCCACTGCACAGAGCCACAATATCTCCGGTACAGAGTTTGGCGGTCTTGAGGACATCCGCATGCAAGATAACGCGCCGCGCGGCACGAGATGAATGCTCTAAAAGGTCATAGGTCTCGACAGTAAATGTTTTCGACGCGATGGAAGCCATCTCTGTTACTTAGGACTGAACTAAGACGTGTTATCCTATCAGGTACTCCGTCTTCACGCGTATCTAGTCAGTCTTTCATGCCTTAGATGAAACCACGAACCTGGCAGGAGGGCCAAGAGCAAACTGAGCAAACTGACTGGCACGATTGTGAAATCTCTTGATCAACAAGAAGTCTCACGGTCATAAAATTCTGAGACCAAAGGAATGATCATTGATCGCTACTCAACTGTAGTCTTGTCATTGACGTTAACCACGAATGCGAGCCGGCTGGTTAGTTAAATTGCTCCTAGCCTCTTCTATATCTCTGTCAACCTTTGGAAGCCCTCAAGAAGAGCAGTTCGATGAACAACTCACAATAAAGTCTCTGCGTGATGGCAGAGTTGCATCGAAGTTCGCCTTCACAACAATATTGAAGGACGTGTCACCACGGGACCCTAGAAGCTTGGGAACTGACGACGTTTGTAAGTCTGGTGTTATTCTATGAAAGGTCACATTTAAATCTATCCTTTAGCACAACATTACACTGTATTTCCATTGGCTCTGGGCCAAATTCTGCGAGAGTATGCTGTAACAGAACTACACCTCTCTCTAAACGCTGGAAACTGGAACTACGACCGTTGGGGATACCCTGAAGAGAATGGGGTGGGAACTGGTGCAGAGCTATGGGCATGGATGGGTGATGCCACTCACTCAAGGTTCGCCTTTAAAACATTCGGCTGCGTCGAGGGAATTGAAAGTTAGGTATGAAGCGTCGATAAACGATGGAAAGGCCTTCGAAATGCTCTAGCTGGCCTATTCTGCGCCTCACTTGGATCCCTTGACGAGCAGCGGACAACATCACCTGCCCAATCATTTGTTCCCGAAGGAAATCTGCCGGACTGGGGAGTTCCATATCAAATTCGACACGCATCTCTACCCTCAGAAAATGTGTGCACAGAGAACCTCACTCCCTTCCTTAAGCTCCTGCCGTGCAAGTCTCTGTCGGGTATAGCCAGCCTATTGAACCCGCATCGCCTTTTCGACGCCGATTGGCACGGAATGAGTGTTCATGTGTTGTGGCGCGAGGAGCAAGGCGTTGAAATTCGGCTGACATTCCAGTCGATCTCTGATCCCTTGCGGTATTCCCATGGGACGAAACAGGGTAAGATCCTTCTCGATCTCCTCCCTATTGTGGGTGCTGATATAGTTTAGACTGGTCTTTCCGGACCTTGTTCGACCGCACGATCTCAAAGACATGCCCTGTCGCTCACACAAGTCGAGTCGAGGTGACGTTACCCTCTGATGGAGCTTATAGTATCGCGCCGGAACCTTCTGCAGTCGGCGCGGGTCTTGCTAGTTACCATATCGTGAATAGTAAGTCAAAGCCTCTCTCGTCATCAAACCAGCTAATCTATTTGCTCTCAGCAACTAAGCCTCTCGACATCAGCGTTCAGTGGGCAGATACATTTGTGTATCGTAAGTACGAAGTCACTTGGTTGATTGTTCTGTCTGAAATTTTGTAGCGGTTGATTTCGACGTCCCTACCACGCCATTGTCGGTGCAGCGGACCTTACGCGGCTCCAGCCAGGCTCATGGTCGGCTCTCGGTCGTACTGACCAATCATCAAGCTGGACCACTCCATGTTGTGTATTTGGAGACAATGCCTTGGTTGATCCAGTTCTTCCTCCATACCCTGAAGATACATATTGATGGTGTGCGACGCGGTAAGTATTATCAGAATCCCTCTACCCAAATATGCTTAACACCGTTGAAAAGATGACGCAATGTCGGATGTGACTTACATACCAGCTGTACCCCATGGCCAGCCTGCTACTTTCCAATGTGTCCTTTCAATCCCCCCCGGTGCCACGATGGATCTCAGCATGGACGTTGCCAAGTCCTTCCTTCGGTACACCGAACATCCTCCGGATGCTCAAAGAGGCTGGGACTTGCCTCCTGCAATTCTCACCCCGTTCGAGCCCGTCCAAAATGGTTCAAAGAAAGAAGCACCAAATCGTCGAATGTATACCCCCACCCTTCTCGTCGACCTTGCTACACCGGACTTTAGCATGCCCTACAACGTAATAATTTTCACCTGCTCGCTCATCGCTTTCCTCTTCGGTAGTGTATTCAATCTCCTGTCGAGGAAATTTGTGGTAGTCCGCATTAAAGAGAAAGATGAATGATAAGAAGGCTCGTTGTACTTCCTGACTGCATCAAATTCACTGATACCAATTTCAAATTCTCCGAGCACCCATCGTTGGAGCCAGTTAGCACGTGTCCCGCCTTTCTGATTGGAATTCCGGAGATGGGGATGGGCGCAAACTTAAAGGTCGGACCGTTGCTAATATATTTTCGCTAATTTTCCTCGTTGCCGAGATGAACAACACTACATACCCCGATCGCGAGTGAATAGCAAGCGCAGATGAAGGCGGGTCGTGACGTAGTTATCTGCCTGGCGTTGCCTTGTGGCTTGCCCTGAGGGCGGATTTAGAGATAAGTGGCCTCGACTTGTGCCTCACGTCCTTATCATATCTGAGGAAGAAACGCCACAATGCTCCCTGATGGCTTGTCGGAGGCTATACCATGGTTACTGCACTTGAGCGAAGGCGTAATTCGGAACATGGGAAGAAGGAAGGACCTTCACGTGGAGTCCTTCGCCCGTTGCACGTCATTCTCTGGGACTCTCATCGGTTCGCGCAGCTTGAAAACCAGTTGAATCTTGATCAGTAAGCATGAATCCAGACAAGGCGCCGAAGCAAGCGTTAATCGTTATCACCACTTATGGCTGCGCGGCGTTATCGAAGTGACGTGTTGCACAATGTCGGACTCGAAGGCGACTCGGAAGAAGCAAGTGTTCCGTGTCGTTGGTATGATAAGTGAGTTCGGTTAGGCCACGACCTTCTTTGTTATCTCTAGCAAAGACAATTCATTTATGGTTCTTTAGCGCCCCGAGGCCTATAACCGAACCACGAGGAGTTTGGCACAAAGGGACGCCCTGCCCGTTGGCGCCTTGGAGTTCGGATTTTCAGTCTGGACCAGCAGCAGGGCTCGACCCCAACTTAAGCCCAGGACTGATGTACGCTTGATGGATATAATTACTTGCCTTTTGATCACATGCGCAACCTCGCCCAATCACCATCGGTGCGGTGGGCGAGAAAACGTCGACACATGTGCATAGTCTCACGCAAGTCATTACTCTCAGAACGGAGGTGGCTACTGATGGGTCCGAGTTGCGACTCTATGGCCGCATGCCGCGCAAGCTTGGGTTTGGAGCAAACGAGATAAATAGAACACGGTTACGAGCTGTTTCTTTAACGAGAGCCTGATATCATCCCCTCCGAGCCTCCGTCTCCGTCTCCATCTTGACATCTGCGCAGCAAGCACTCCACTTCTTAACGCCATCCCGCTATCCCTAACCATGTGCCGACGACTTGCGTGTGTAGTTCGTGCTGGCGTGGAGTTCTTCAATGCTGACCATTCTCGGCAGACAAGGAACACGCTGGACTCGCTGCGGGGTTCGTTGACGGGCGCCTAGAGATTTCGAACACCCACTGAGAACCTTCTCTCTTTCACAGCACTTTCAACGACATATGATCGTCGCCATTATGGATTGTAATTCATATCGCTGCTCATTGAGCCATTTTCATCCTCCGGAATGCAGACCTCCGAGCTGTCGCTGTTATAATGTACGCCTGTGTCGCCTTCTTCACCCGTTGAACGTATCTGACCGGCGTGTAGGTGTATGGGGAACAGATCGAGCAGGACATCGACACCGTCGACGAATACTGTTTCCAGTGTCGCCTAGCGCAAGAGCGGGCCGCTGGACGCTTTGACCGTACGTTTGGGACAAATAATACATGAGGTCCGAACCCGTCCCCCTGCCCTAGATATGTACTTTTTATATCCTTGTACCTTATATGTATACCCCATATCGAAATCGCTGTAGCTCTGTAGAATGCCAATCACAATTATATGATGCGACCTTGGATGCGACCGATATATGTACGTGATTCTCGATGTCGATATTCCGTTTGCCGGGCAGACATCACCGGCGGCCAGCTTCCGCAAAATCTTGCCAGTTTCCGGGCATGTGGCGGGCCACCAGAGGTCACGTTCGTCGACGTGAGGTCGTTGGAGGGAAGCCTCGACACAGGTGACCTCCAAGTGGAGTCAGTCAGCTTCTACACGAGCTAATTGCGCAGGGAGGATTTAGTAGAGCCAACGGCAAAAATGAGTGAATTTGCAATACCTTTTCGCAACTTTCTTGTTGCCTACTTCAGCAGAATGACCGGGGGAAGGACTCGGGCTACGGAATATTCACATGGTACGCATGGGTGGTTATAAAACGCCTGCAAGCCAGCAAATGTCTTCAAGGTCAATGGCCACTACACATACGCCATAAATCTAGTAAGGAAGCCAATGAAGTACAATGCAGCAAGGATCGCAAAGACCACGCACAGAAGAGCGATCCCTGTGTCGATCTTATCCTGCGAGTCAACACAGTTTGACCAATAATAATGAGTGGTGGATATCTTGATATCTTGCTTGTTCAACATAGAGTTTGAAGTTTGAACCAACTGTTTGGTTCATGGCCGGACTATGTTGTGGGACAACAAGTTAGCTGTCGATCCTGATCTTGCGCCTGCAGGGGTCAGCTGGAAGGTCCGCCCGAACGACAGACAGCAACTGCGATAAGCCTGACGGACGCAGAGGAATCGATAAGTGTTCTCAGGCCGGAATAACAGGGCTTGGACAACTGAATGCACACCAAAGAATGGCTCCTTGGGCCGATCACGTTGAGACCGCTCCAAAATCTACGCCCTTTTTTGCAGTAAAAAGCGCAGGTATACCAATAAGAGGCTTGCGGGCGGCACAGGTGGACTACTAGGGCTCACCTGGGAGATAACCCCAAGCGTTAACCCAACCTGGTCGAGCTTGATGGAGTGACCACCTGACAAGAAAAAGCAACCAAAAAGGTGATTCAGTGCTTCTCCCGCGAAACTAGTTCAGGAAAAAGTGCACCTGTTCTCTGCTTCCTCCAAGACCACCGGACATAAAGGACGAGATCGATCTGTCTATACACTGTGTGGGGGAAAAAAACAATGGAAATTCCTTATGGTGGTGGTCCACAAGGAGTGATACCCTGTCATGGCTGGGTTACAGAGAATAAGTATCCAGAATCCGACATGATAAGGCTTCGAAGTGAACATGGCATTGGTGAATGCTTGCAAAATTTGTGGGCTTCCATCCAGCTTTCCACCGATGTTGGTAAAACAAATGATCAACTAAATGAAGCATTTACTTCTAGTCAGGGAGTCATTCATTTCATTGAACTTGCTGCAGCAGACACTTAAGATGAATGAGGATTTGAATATGAAAGGTAGATGACGACGGTTTCAAGTTGGACCAGTGACTGACAAGTGAGAGCTCAATTGATTGATGGAGGTCTTGCCACACAGACCAAATTACTGCAAACATGCAGAGCATAGCAGCCCGACCCACCCCGAACCTCCACCAGCTCGTCATCATGCACGCCTCTCTCATTCGCCGCCAGCTTTCGGGGCTTATTCCCCCTAAGATTGCCACCCCCAAGCTCGTTGTAAGCAAATAGACAGTCTTAAAATTGCGGTGACGAACTTTCAAAATTTTTAGTCTGGTGAATCGGGCACCGGACTTGGACCTCTGGTCGAGTTCTACTCCAAGCTCCCAAAAGGCCAGGCCACCCCCCGTGTTAGCGGAATCAAGGGACGTTTCTTCAGCGGCAAGAACGCGTCGGGCTCGCCCATTGTGGCATTGATTGTTGGAATCTTCGCCATTAGCTACACCATTGACTACAACAGTGCGTTTTAATACTTTTTCTCTTCTGAACCCAGGCTTATCACACCTCACAGTGCATTTGAGTACGTCAATTCTGCCTTCGCACGTTCTACGTTCTGATTCGCCCATCAGAGCACCACAAGAACCATACCCACTGAGTGTAGATCATGGACATGGGTGTTTGGTAGCGTATGCAATAGAAGTCGAACCTGGGCATAATAGGAAATGTTGCTTTCCCGGACAGTCAGGACCACGAAGATATCCCGTAGGACCAACTCCACGCAGCCGTTCATGCTAGGCCAGTCCGATACGATGTACCAGATATACGCCGGGCCTACCTGCCCTCGCCCGGGCACATCTAAAGTTTACCAGACGGCAGCCATACTCCTTTTTCGTCCGGGAAAGCCGCAATTGGTCAATACCTTGGGCCATTGAGCACTGAGCAGATGGCTTTCAGACGGCTGGTAGCGGAATGTGGAGTCTTCTCGCATGATTCACTCCCTCTTGGGAAGGAGAACCTCCAGTCAGATTTTCTGTTCGACATTGAAGACCTTCCGACACCTTCTCGATGTTGACTTTTGAGCATGGCGACGACGTCATTCTGTTAAATCTATTTCACTCTGGAATCTCACCGGATTCTAGTTCCCATTCTCCCGTATCGAAGAGTTCTGCAATTGTATTGGAACAGAAGTTCTGAACTTCTGGTGCACTCGTGTAGAACGATGACGTTTCTCACAAATCTATCTCGATACAGCTTCCAAGAAGACGAGGACGATCCCCATGATGCAGCATCCTCCGGCTCCGGTCGGATTCTCCCCGAAGCTAACTGAAGTCCTCGAGCCGTGGCGGCCTCGAAGATCTATGTAGAGCCAAACTCTAGCCAATGAACGTCTTTCAATGCGGATACTCAATAGTGTCCATTCAAGCTTTATATTAATATGACATATTGACATATGGCCGTGCCCGCCAGAACGTGTACATCCCCCCCAAACGTGTCCACGGTCCGAGCACACATGCGAAGCCCACTATGCCGGCTATATACGCTAATACGATCGCTAGTCCCACGTCAACGACGATCGCCCATATATTAGTGAGAATTTGATAACGACGAACCTTTCTTGCGGGTGGGGTACGCCCGGAGCTCCCACGCGATATCAGGGAGGCCCATGATGTTGCAAAAGATGTGCGCTGAGATGGCGGGGTAGACGGACCCCGTGCGCAGGAACATGTAGGAGCAGTGGAACCCGAATACCATTGTATATGATAGTTGGAATACTGTGCGTAGTGATGGGATGGGGTCGAATCAGCGGATGGGAGGAAGGGTATATAACGTGTGACGCACGGCTCATGATTATTGCGCGTTTCGCAGCGCTGGCATTTCGACCATATCGGTTGAAGGTGTCCCAGGCGTGGTGGACATGTGCTGATTGTTGTGAAGGTCCACCATAGCGGTTAGTTTCGGTCAACGCGAGGTTAAAAACTTGACACACCTAGACCGAAAGAGAACGGGCCGAGGAAAATCATGCGGTTCGCGGAAGCACCAGACATGTGGTACACTG
Organism: Tephrocybe rancida; assembly: GCA_018858115.1. Classification (NCBI taxonomy): domain Eukaryota; kingdom Fungi; phylum Basidiomycota; class Agaricomycetes; order Agaricales; family Lyophyllaceae; genus Tephrocybe; species Tephrocybe rancida. Next base: position 32,614 of record JABCKT010000081.1, read on the forward strand.
CTATCACACAAGCACGGAATACGAGTTCTTCTGTAATGGGTGCCTGCCAAAAGCGTGAGCACAACCGCACCCCGGAATGCGAATTGCAAAAGCCGGGGCAAATAAGATGTGGGGCACAAGCGAACAAAAGTCAAAATGTGAATGTAAACACACCATTATATAGTTCCGTATTCCTACCCACGACGTGAACTTGTCCACCACGTCGACTTGGAGCGAATACCGGGCCTGGAAAGGCAGGTGCTGGCCCAAGTACATGCCGAAGAGTGGTCCGAAGAACAACACTGGGGTGACAAGATGTGGCAATATCAAATCCATGTCCAGCCGGTAAGTTTTAAAGCCCAGGCGGGCGATCATGGTCTCCAGAGTTACCCCGAACCGCTAAGAAGCATCCGATGATGAGCAGTTACTTGCTTGGCTTGAGAAGGTACGCACATCGGGTCTCCCTCCAACAACGAACCACAAGATATAGAAGACTAGTCCGCAGTTTAGAATTGTGGCAAGGCTGCCAGCAAGTAAGCGCGCCTTTATGACGCTTGGGTCGTCCCTCCAGCGCTCATCCTGGAGCTTTTCATAGGGAGCCCCATTAGCCCTATTACTACGGCTTCTAGCGAAGGAGAGCCGCGCGTGTTTCGAGATGTAAAGAGACCCTACGTATGTGGAAGCAAAAAAGAAGGTGAGGAGGTGCGCCGTGGTTGTCGAAATCGGCGGCGAGCTGAAAACGAGTGGCATAGCAGTCGAAGAGTATTCAAGAAGGTCCTGCCGTTATTCAATTCCAAGGCCTTTTAACGGTTTTACAGACAATAAATGCCTGCCACTGTTGTTGTGGCAAGAAACAAGACCAGTGTGACGGAGGCACGTGACGAAGTCGCGAAGTTCACGCGATGTGTGACAGATGATGATTAGTGACGACATGTGTCACATACAACTTTGGCCCCCCTCTTCTTGTTCCTTGACGGTCTGAGATTCTTTGACGCCACTTTACAGTACAAACGCGCTACATTCATCTAAGAAACGAGAAACAAAGAAAGGGTTAGTACCATTACACAACTTTTCCCTTCTTTCAGCGCGCGAACGTGCTGTGCGCATCTTCAGGGTTCGTGGGGCTTCCAGAGTTGCTATCAGCCCTGTCCTTTGAGGAGTGGAATCACAGGGAACATTATGTCTATCACTGATGAACGAAGACTATGGAACGTCCTGGAATTCGCTCGCAGCCCACTCCTTTGTCCCTCTGCCTTTGATCACATCATTTACTTAAAGCCGCAGGCAGAGACCTCGCCTCGCCTCAACAAGGACCCCGCCTTGCGCCACAGACCCCAAAACTCTCATTCATGCACAGTAATCTCCAACGCGCAGTCGCGGATGTCCTCGCCGCCAACCAGGAGGTCAAGTTTGTCAATGTCCTCACGGCGTATGTCCGCGTCGCGGGGTTCAAGAAGTCGAACCTGGACGTCCTCACGGCGTTCGAGCGCGCGATGGACAAGCACCCCGACTGCAAAGACCAGGTCGACTCGGAATCCGCCAAGCTCGTCGCGAAGCTAAGGCACGACTACTGGAAGACGATGTTCGACTGGGGTGGGAAGCAGCATTGTTGTCCGTGTTGCGTCGATCTCGTGGAGCAGTATATCGACGACCCGGATCAGTTCGAGGAGGCGCTTGCCAGGGTCCATGATCCCAAACGTACGGCTTTCGGCTTTATTTGTCGTCCAGGAGCTTGAACTCATCTATTTCTTTCCACAGCTGCCCCCGCCCCAAAGAAACCAAGACGACGACGGATGAAGACGAAACAGCTTTCTCGCACGGCCGTCGCATTTGACCCCTATGGCCCTTCGACAAGCGCGTCGTCCATGTGAACGTATGTCGCGCATCATCACCTTCGTTGCCTCTTCGCTTATTGAATTATATCTCAAGACCACATTTTTTCCTCTCCTTTCCCCCCCAGAGCCCCCGTCTTCGTTTCTTGTATCATCTATGTATGTACTATCAACGGCTCCAGTTCCCATGCCCCATACTCTTGTAAGTTTTGCCGAACTATTACTGAAGTTTCACCCCCTTAAATTTGCTCCGCAGCCGATTCTCTTTTTGACTGAGGTTTCGTTTGTGGTTCTTGCGATGGGTCTTATCTTTTTATTGTAGCCCATGGTGCGCTGCCTTTCTTCTATCCAAGTTACCTAGCTGAACACATTTCCCTATAGAACATTGTATTGTGTACATTGTAAAATATGACATTATGATTTGTAACAAAAGTCTAAACGTGAGCCTTATGTCTCGATAGGAGGTCAATATATAGTATATTATAGTTATTATATTATATAGGAGGTTATGAATTTCAAGCCCCTTTCGGCTCACTGATATCATGTCGGCCCGCAATCCGGGGTCTTCACCACAAACCATCACCATGATCACACCACATAAAGTTTCTTTCTCCCTCACTTTCTATTTTCCACCATTATGTCTGTAATTCAAGCACTCAAGATCAGCGAAGGCTGGTCCTGGAAGCAACGCAACACTAAGGTGTCGGCGGTACTCGATGAGCTCGCGGCGCCCTCGCAGGGCAGCATCGAGGAGGCTTGGAGGGTTGCCCAGGCGTACCCTTCCGAGGTCCACGTCGAGCTCCTCAAGGAGGGTCTCATCCCTGACCCTTATATCGGCCACGACGAGCACAAGGTCCAGTGTGAGTACTTGTTGTTCGATCTTTGTTCGATCCATCTAATCAATTCATCTTCCAGGGGTCGGAGACGTTGAATGGCTCTACAAGGTCTCTTTCCCCTTCACCAAGGTCGCTGGACACGATCATGCTGTTCTAGAGTTCGAGGGCCTTGATACCCTGTGCGATGTCTACCTGGTAAGCTCATTTTCGCGTCTGACTGTACCTCAGTGAGAACACTGACTCTTGCGCAGAATGGCAAGCAGATCCTGGCGGCCGACAACCAGTTCCGCACCTGGGTTTACCCCATATCCCTCGCAGACGGCTCGAACGTTCTCCAGGAGAACAACACCATGCTTCTCCACTTCAAGTCGGCGAAGGCTCTTGCAAAGGCGGAGGAGGCGATCTACGGCAAGGTCCGCGCTGGATCGACCAACCTTGGCGATCCCAGCCGTGTCTATGTCCGCAAGGCTCAATACGATTGGCGGTGAGTCTTGTCCAACCCATTCTTAGTGAACCACCGTATTTATTTGACGACTTCTTCAGTTGGGACTGGGTATGTCGCGTCGCTCACCTTATCCCCACTCGTGTTCTAATATCTGCTCTCAGGGCCCCGAGCTCATGACTGCCGGCCCCTACCGCCCCATCACCCTCAAGACCTACTCTGCTCGTCTTAACGAGGTCTTCACCCGCGCTAACGTCTCCTTCGACGAGGCTGGTGCTCCGTCAACTTCGCTGAAGGTCGACGTTGTGGTCGAGGGCACTCCCATCTCCCAGGGCCTGGAGGTTATCCTCAAGGACCCAACAGGGAAGGAGATCAAGCGCGAGCAGGTCACGCTGACGGCTGGTGCCACCACTGTCCGCGATGCGGTATCGTGGAACTTCTCCGCCGACGAGATCAAGCTCTGGTGGCCCGTTGGCTACGGAGAGCAGACCCTCTATGACGTGGACGTCATTCTCACGGGCGCTGTGAGCATGGTTTTTTCTTTCTTCCTCTTGGATTGGTTGATTCATCTGAAAGGTAGAACAAGGATGTCCTCGACAAGCAGGCCAAGCGCATTGGCTTCCGTTCAGTCGAGCTGATCCAGGAAGAGTTGGTTGAGGCCGACCAATATGGCAAGGGAACGACCTTCTTGTTCCAGGTCAACAACGTCCGCGTCTTCATCGGAGGTACGCTACCATCTCACCTCTGCAAAGCGACACGAATTAACAGACATGAACGATGTAGGTTCCAACTGGATCCCCGCCGACAACTTCCTGACCACCATTTCGGACGAGCGCTACCGCGCCTGGCTCACGCTTCTGCGTGACGGCAACCAGAACATGGTTCGCATCTGGGGGGGAGGCATCTACGAGCCTGATGTCTTCTTCGATATCTGCGACGGTACATGCCCCTATCTCCCGGTCTGCAAAGTCGGGAAACTGATGTGGTTTCTTTGTAACTAGAGCTTGGTGTCCTTGTCTGGCAAGACTTCCAGTTCGCCTGCGGTGTGTACCCTGCGCATGAGTCGTTCGTCGAGAGCGTGAAGAAGGAGGCTGTTGACAACGTCAAGCGCCTCAGGCACCATCCCGCCATCGCCCTCTTCTGCGGCAACAACGAGGACTACCAGATGATCCTCCAGTGGGGCGGTATGTCTTCTCCTTTCCGCCCTTATCTACCTTTCACCGACATTTATCAATCCTCTCAGACTCTGACGACCTCCCCGCGCGTGTTCTCTACGAGAAGCACTTCCCCGAGATCGTCGAGGCGCTCACCGACCCCGTTATCCCCTACCACCGTGGCTCCCCCTACGGAGGCGAGGGCTGGGATACCGCTGACCCCACAGTCGGCGACCTGCACCAATGGAACATCTGGGGTGGAAAGGAGTTCCCTTACCAGGACTACGACAAGCGTGGCGGACGTTTCGTCAGGTGCGTTTCATCCCTCTCATATCCTGCGCGACTTGTGCTGATGCAGACTGTCCCAGTGAGTTCGGTATCCCCTCAATGCCCGATATGCGCACCATCGCACACTGGATGGGCGACGCCGACAAGTCGCAGTGGTTCTCGCAGTCTAAGCTCATGGCTCAGCACTGCAGGGCCGGTGCCTTCGAGCGCCGCTTCGCCATCCTCATGAACGAGAACTTCAGACTAACCAGCGACCTTGAGACGCACGTGGACTTCCAGCATTTCACTTGGCCTAAACTAACGTGCCTGTCGATCTTTCAGCTATGTCTTCAGCAATCAGCTCATGCAGTCGGAGGCTGTCAGCTACGCCTACCAGGTCTGGAGGCGTGAGTGGCGCGGAAAGGGCAAGCAATTCGTGCGTTTTGTTTCCATCCAACTATCAGTGATAATGCTTATGTGGTGCTCTTAGACTTCTGGTGTCCTTGTCTGGCAGCTGAACGACTGCTGGCCCGTCACCTCGTGGGCCATAGTCGACTACTTCGTCAGTTCGTTCCCCAAATACAATCTCATGAACATGAACTTATTATGGTGGACATAGCTCCGCCCCAAACCTTTGTACTTCACCATCACCCGCTCACTCGCCCCGATCACCGTTGGCATCACCCGAACGGTCACCAAAAACAGGCTTAGCGACCGTCCTCGCCAGGTAAACCCTTGCCTACGCACTAGACTGAAGTTCTTTTCTAATCAATGACTGTAGTTCTACGACTTCGGCAGCACCCAGTCCCACGACGCGACCATTGAAGTCTGGGGAACCAGCGCTGCTCTCGAGTCCCGTCCCCTCAAGCTCGAGCTCGCCTACCATGACCTCAACTCCAGCTGGACTGCCACCGAAACCCACGACGTCGAGCTCCTCCCCAACCAGTCCACCGAGCTTCTCAAAATCCGCTGCCCCGGTCCCCCGCAAGAGGGCGTCACACCTCCCTCTGGCGACCCCATCTGGACGTCGTCATACTCCGTCGTCGTTAACGCGCGCCTGATCGACGCCGACGGCCGCATCGTGTCTCGCTTCGCTGACTGGCCCCAGCCGTACAGGTTGCTTGAGCTCCCCGAGCCTAAGCTCTCCGTTGAGGTCAGCGGCGAACAGGTCACGCTCTCGACGCAGCGCCCCGTCAAGGGCCTGTGGCTTAGCGTCGAGGGTGAGGGTACGGAGGTGTCCTGGAGCGACAATGCCCTAGACATTGTGCCCGGTGACGCACAGGTTATTATTGTTAAGGGCCTGAGGGGCAGGAAGCTCAAGGTGGCTTACCTCGGCAAGGAGCAGGCGTCGTTGGTTTGAGGAGTTGTTATAACAATGGACAAAGTATTTATTGAAGCATCATCATTATCAAGAGTATGTAGTGAATAGTGAATCTTATATAATAGAGTTCTGACTTTCCAAGAGGATTATTAACATTGGCGCTTATACATGACGCAGGTTGAACTTTAGCGCTTAGCTTTATTTGTGACGCTCGTTCATGTTCTTGTTGAACCATCATTAACATGGTTGTGTCCCTTCCACCACCATCCCATGCCCGTATGCACTCCCAAACCTCTTTAGGCCACAATATTGGACACCTAACGTTCAACTAAAGTTCTCTTCATCTCCGCTGTGCTTATTACATGGCATGACAAACGATAGAGCCCCTGGGCGGACTCCAGACTCGATTTTCCAGAATAAATGTCCCAGCTGGGCGGGTTTATACCACCTGATTCAATACCTCGTGGCCTATATTACGTCGAACTTTAAATGTTGATCGATTTGTGCTCCCATCTTGCACCGCAGCACAGGCTAAGCATACGGCCAGGTGGTGGTACAAGACCTCATCAGACGAAGGACGCGTACGGATAAACATCGACTAGACCCCGCTCAGGCTGCAAGATGGTGTATGGCTCTTTATTCATTGAGACGTCCACGCAACTCAATGTTTTTTGCAGAGGTATCCGAGGAAATGTCATTGCTAGTCGAAGTGCTGTTGGACAATTGGTTAGGGTGCGGATTTCTGCTTGTCGGTGCAGCAAGTCACAAGTTTACACGCGTTGCCTTTCACATCCAGGGACCGCCTCCTTCAGATCTGAAGTGCGAGTAGACATAGACTTCTCGAGCTACGCCCATCTCACTGCGTTTCAGCTCCTATGACGGTATCGTAGGCGATGTCACATCTTCCGATACACAAGGACAGATCTTTGAATCTATGAGACAGCAGGGTGCGTGCATTATCTTATGCGATACGATCCTCGAACCTGATAGTGAATTTCATAGCTAAAGCCGCATCCCAGCCCCTGGTAGAACGTTCAAACGCTCGTTCTTCAGCAGCCACACCACCACCACCACAACCCCCAGCATCAACTCTCAGCCCACCGCCTGTCAGGCCCACCATCCTTGATGCCACCCCTCAGCTTACGGACCTCCTGAACGACGGTAAGGCAATTCCGCTAATATTACCGTCCAAATCTGAACTTTTGTCATCTCTAGACCCTCGCGATCTACTACACATCACCTGCAAGGACATGACATCGCCTCTGTGGAAGATCGAGCGGATCCAGACACAGTGCGTCTTTCATCTACGTTCATCATCCATAACATCCTCGATTTTTGACACACATTTTCAAAGGTACGGCGTATTCCAGTCTCACTATTCAACTGTTCCGTGGTGCATCTTGGGATTTCGTTTGAAGAAAGGCGAGGATAAAAATAGGTCCGTCAGAGTTGAAGTGAAAGGCACGCTCGAGAGCCACGGCGCCACTATCAAGGTGATTCTGCACCTTCCACTTCTGCCGATGAATACTCACTAAAGCATCAGGGCATCTGGCCACGCCAAGCCGCAAACTCCCTCTCCCGCTTCCCCACAACACACACCCTCCAAACGCAATTCAAAATTGGCGTCGACATGTCCGGGAAAGCCCTCACCTCGTTCGGGCTCACGGATACCGTAGAACACTCTTCCGAGACGGGGCAGACGCTATTGCCGAGTTTTACGAAGGGGGCGTTCGAGGTCGTGCTTGGGGTTGACAAAGGGTCTCCGCGCGGGACATACGTCGCGGAGCTTGTGGAGTTTTTTGTGCTGCTGCAGCTAGAGGAGGAGCGGGAGCCCGTGACGATGCACATTGCTTCTGGCGTGTCGTACAAGTCCTATGGCTTCTGGACTCAAGAGGCCTCGGCATCGTGAGTCTAGGTTCTTTTGGTTCTTTGGGACGTGCGTGTTGACGGCTTGTGTTTCAGGAAGGTGCTTGTGTGCAGTGGAAAAGAGAAGGAGGATATTCGGAGGGGGTGAGCTTGTGTCTATTTGGCTTTCGTGACGACGAATAACCTCTCGTTCCATCTAGCAACGTGCAGGAAGTCTTTGAAAATGAGAGGGCTTGAACAACGAAAACAATTTGCTTGCCTCTGTTGGCCATCAATAAGTTGTTGCTTCTCTCCAGCATTAGCATACTAGCTATTTGCGTCCTGCAGCCGACTTCCTTCTATTTCCTTGTTATCTCGTTCGAGTCTGAGCACGCTGAAAATACTACGAATTCATTCCAACCCTTCTGGTATACTCTGCAGCTGAACCGTGCTGCTGCAATCTCGAACAGAGGTTAAGGATCACCCTTCTAAAACAATTGTGCTGTACGTAAGTAGAATAGTTACGTGAAACGTATCTTAGGGTGTCACTTTACGCTCTGTTATGCCCACCTGGTTCCCAAGCCCGGGCGTCACGTAGGCTCTCTTCAAGTTTGTCGCAGACAACTTCTGGCCTTCGGCGTCGTGGAACCTCATGCCAGTTACCTGACGAATCATCCATCATCTAGTGACTTGATAAAACTTGACTCCAACGGTAGTACCCCGTTTTCTTCAGGATGCCGTCTTTCATCAACATATGACTATTCAAGCTTCAAGGTTGGTGCTGGCGCTTATGCTCCATAATCACCCCCTCGGACTTGCTCCGGTGTATACAGAAGCGGCGTCGTAATGCCCTAATTTTGGATGTTACAAAAAGGCTGGATGCCACGATCTTCCGAGTCGGTTCTGCCCCCCAGCTTTCATCTCTCACCGACTGAAGTAACATGGGTCAAAAGTGGTCTCAAACTTTCCCTCCTGCGGCGAGATTTAGTGTTGATCAAATCCCAGACCTGTCGGGCAAGGTTATGGTTGTCACTGGCAAGTTCGAATGTTTCAGCCACACTTGACTTGTATTAATTTTCGAACATAATCAGGTGGAAACACCGGAATAGGCAAAGAAATTGTCCGTGCTCTCCTTTTGCACAATGCCAAAGTCTACATGGCTTCGCGAAATGCGGAAAAAGCAAAAGCCGCCATCGAAGAGCTGAAGAAAGACACGGGAAAGCAAGCCATGTTCTTGGAACTCGATCTTGCGAGCTTGAAGAGCGCCCGAAAGACTGCCGAAGAGTTCCTGAGTAAGGAGCAAGAGTTGCATGTCTTGTTTAATAACGGGTGGGTGATGTTCGTCCGGTAACGTATTTAATGCCCAGCGACGTTCATTTCAGTGGCACCATGTTCCTGATGGAGACGCCTCACTCAATGGACGTCACCGAAGACGGTCATGATATACATGGGGCACCAATGCTGTCGATAAGCAAGTGTACTGGAAGTGTTGCATGTCGCTGATACGACCCGCCTTTTCAATTGACTCAGCTTCTCATGCCTGCCCTTATCGCTGCTGCCAGCCATGCTGGCCAGAAAGCTCGCGTGATCTTCACATCGTCTATCGCTGCGTCAGAAAACATCAACTTCGATTCTCTCAAAGGTACCCCTGCACGCAAGAAAGTAGGTGCGGATCAGCGTTACGGGCAGTTCAAGCTTGTAAGCAAAAACTTGCTCTTTCCCTTGTCGTGCCCGTTGATTGATTGTGTGGCGTGCCTAAACTCCAGGCAAACATTGTCCTAGCGCGCGAGGTTGCACAGCGATACGACGACAAGGGAGTCATCACAGTTTCTGTTGATCCCGGTAATTCCGCGTCGTGTTTTACTTCATGTTGCTCGTGCTGACACAAAGTTTTTCTGCGTCCTTTACTTAGGAGGAACCAAGACTGGCCTCCGGCAGCACATGCCTAACTGGGTCCGCCCGATGCTTGTACGTCTCTTAACTTATTCTTACGTCTAGGCTGCTATACAATGAAGGGTTATTTTTAGAACCTTTTGCTTCACCCCCCTGCCAAAGGCGCCCTCACCCCGCTATATGCGGGTACTATAGAGTCTACGGATCTCAACGGCAAGGTGAATATCAAAGCTAGAATGTCATCACTTGACGTACTGATCATGGTTCCCTCGAATTACAGTTTCTAATTCCTTGGGCACGCGTGGGCGTTGCAAGTGCGGCTGCACAGAATCCACAATTGGGCCAAGAGTTGTGGTCCTATCTTGAGGAAGAGGTGAAACTGAAGTAGCCTTGGTCATACCATAGTAGGAACCCTCATCTATATCAGGATACTTTAACCAGTACTACTTAAGTCTTGGTCTCAGTATGGCCTTTCAATTATCCGTACAATTGACTGTCGCTCGTTTCTCCCTCTCTATACTTGTTTTGTGGCGACGCTCCCTACTGGTGGATGACCTTGAACCCGCTCTCGATTGGATCACATTTCAACCGCCAAAAAGATATGATTTACATCACACTGGCAAATTTCATTCCATTTTGCCATATGAAAATTTCGGCCTGACCGAAACGACGACACTAGATCGTTCTGGGGGATATCGCCTTTTTGTGGCGCTGTTTTGTGATCAGGAACAGGAATTACTACGTTGTCACGCTTCTTGCCATCGTGATCATGGTGGGCACTGCTAGTACATGTCAATCAAGGTTAAAAACGGGCCACGCGCTTCTCATTGCATCCCAGCAGTCTCTGGATAGGGCGCCGTTGGTCGCTCCTTTTCACCAGACCCTTATGAGAGTCGTCGGTGAGATGGACAGAAGGAATGTTAGTCGTGTCCATGGCGACGAACATCCTCCTAAGAACGCCGTTCCAGTCACGGCCGGAAGAATTTGGTCAGTGAGCCCGATCACTACGTGGTTCTCCTTTATAATCGAATGTCTAATTTTGTTTGTCATTGGCTGATAACTTGAATTTGAAAGGAACCTGCGTGCACGGCACTAGGTCGCCTGACTCGAGATGGACATACCGGGTCTTGAAAGCATATTACAAGTCTACTTGTAATGTGTATGAAGTGTAAACCAATAGGCAACCAATATTGAGCGCGACGACATGCGTGTTGGTAAGGGCAGATTGTAAACCAGATGGCCCAGCTCTAATTCACTTAATTTATGATATGTGTAATAAGAAATGCCGCTATCCGATCCCGAGGCTTGATATTACACTCAAAAAGGCGGGGATGGCTGTAACCCCTGTCGAATGATGAATCGGGAAAACCGACCTTGTTGCCCTCAAAATGAACGCAAGTTCCGGCGTGACCTCTTTCCCATCATCCCCAATAACCTTCGAGATAGGGATAGAAGTCAATATAGTAGCCATCGCGATCCAGAGGCTGTCGTCCGCGAGGTGGCGGCCAGGACAAATCCTGTGCATTTCAATAAGTGTAAGTTTTTGAACGGGACTAGTGCTGACCTGCGTCCGAAGCTAAAAGATACAGGAGGGTCTGGCTCGTCACGGCCTATGGGTTTTGGGAGAAATCGGTTGGGATTGAAAGTGGAGGGCTCATGGTAGACGGTCGCGATCAGTCAAATCAAACACCATTGATAGTTTGGATACGGTGTATACCTCGCATTTGCGATAACGATAGAGCATTGAGGTATGAATATGCCGTTGTAGACGTCGCCTTCCATTGAGTAATGGGGTACACCTGGAAATAGGTGGGTTTTGGTAGGAAAGCGATGATCATCAAGACAAACCCAATGAGATAGTGGATGCCACTGTCTGACGTGCTTTGGTCATCATCCTATTCGACCACACAAGACAAAGAAGCTTACCTGTGCGTTTCTTGCAAGACACAGAATCTTGATAGATTCCGAAAGTTGGCACGGCTATGTAGAGATGCCAGGAGCAACTCAACTAGCCACCTGCAGGGTCGTGTTCGTAGCTATTGACAGAGACCAGTTGCGAATACAGAATAATGTCAGAACATGACTCTAACTTATAGGGGAGGTCGGAGTAGCCGCCAGTCATGTCGGTTTTTGACACTAATTTTGAGGTCGTTTTGTTCATTTTGCGAGAACCAAGACCCAGAACTGCCAGTTCTGAGCGGTAAACCAACTCGCCGGGAGGTGGTTCAACGATTCTTGTTGATTCTGGCTCTGCATTTCGTTCCTCCAGCCAAAGATTTTACACAGAACCGGACCCCGAAGCCAGAACCAAGGTTGTACATAAGCAGGTTGGTCGTGATCGTGGGATCTTTGATCATCGATCAGTCACTGAGTCAGTGGCCGCACCTGAGTTCGGACAATGGCCCGTGACAAGGCCAAAGTAGTCTCCTAGACAGACACCCATTCGTACCTCTGTCCTGTACTTAAATAAGGCCAACGTATTGCCAACGTATGTTCTTATCTGACTCGGATTCTAAAACTGTTCTCTCGCCCTCTCAAAAACATTACTGACCGAATAATTGACATCCGAGGTCAGCGCTCCAACCCATTGATTATTATGGCTCAATCTTGGCTCAATATACTCATTGATCCTCCCCGTTTGAAGCAAGACACGAGTCATCGGTTCTTCCTACCTACGTCCGAACAAGTAGTGGCCTAGAGTCTGGACCCATCTTGTCCTTGATTCACAGTACTGTCTTCTTCCGAATCGTGAACTTCACTTTTTTGAAGGTATTTCCATGCGTCGCGTATTGTGGCGAGAGTCCTACTCATGAAAGCATTTCTACAGCGACATCGGTTCTTGGGCTTCACTGCCTCATTCGGCGCAGATGTGCCGAGGCCAATCGCTATATCTTCAGAAACTGTTTGGTCTGGGTATTAGTATTAACTCGTACGCTTGACTTCCTTGCACCTGTCATCGTGTCCTTCATTTTCACTCCCTCCCCAGCCTCTTTAGGCGCATGCAGCGGCACCGTGTCACAATCACGCATGCCCAATGTCCACGAGCGTAGTGTCAAGCAAGGCGGGTCCTTCTGGGGCCACACATGGAACTTCGTATTGGTAAATACCTTGAGTTAATCAGACCCGCATCCACAACGACCGAGTACGACGATGACCGGATGGGTTCGCCCGAGGGCGACTTAAACTTGCCCTGAGCCAGGGCAGCAGATCAGGAGGAACTCCTCCACTGGTTGGCGGGAAGATCGACGGTATGTGTATTGCTAGCGCCGCCATTATTGCGACTTCTTTTCAGCTAATTTTGACTTTCTAAGAGTTTCATTATGTTCGATTGTTCTCTCTAATCAATAAATTGTGTGACAACTCGGCTATAGATGACTCTTGAATCACTGATACTCTTGATTATCCCTGACCAAGGTAGCAGAGTTAGGCAAACGGGGCTTTACGATACACTTGAATGGTTTGGGATGACTGTAAGAGTAAGCGATAATGGTACTCAGTACCATAGTTCTTTGATATGATTGGAAAATGATTCATACCGAACACTACGCTCTGTGTGCGTGCTGTCGATAGGGATCTCCTTGCCATTCTCATCGAGGCCAGGTGTAATCTTGAAGGCATACAACATAGAAACGATGGCGATCCAAATAGTATTTTCGGCAATATCCTTGCCAGGACAGGCTCTGTTCGATAAAAGCTTGACCATAGCTCAGAAATTGACAGGCTACATCCAGCTTACCGTCGTCCAAAGCCAAATGCAGGACCTCTAGGATTCATGGGTGGAGTGCGACCTTCCCCTACGAGGTACCGATCGGGGTCAAACTTTTCTGGATCAGGAAAGATGTCCGGGTCGTGCAGCATTGCCCTGCATGTTCGGTACAGTTAACATAAGATGAGGGCGAGAAAAGAAGGGACAAACCAGGAATTTGCTATTATTGTGGTACCTGCTGGAAGGAAGTATCCGTTGTATGTATCGTCCTGGGTCAGACGGTGCGGCACGCCTGCCAGAAGAAAGGTAAATAATGGGCGCAAAAGGGCAACTGTACACCTACCAACCGGCGTTGTCGCTCCCCACCTTGGTCGAGGGGAGAAGAACCACTTTTAGTCAATCCAAGGGAGTACTTTAGCATGACATACCTAAATGTTTCGCTGATGATACACTGGATATAAGGCAAATTCTCGCGATCAGAAAATTCCGGAAGGCGATTCTTCCCGATGACAGAGTCGAGTTCGGCTTGAGCTCTGGCCTGGATGACGGGGTCAAGTACTAGCGCAATGACGGCGGTCATAAGTGCAGACAGGGTCTTAGTCCCATGCCATGTATGAGCGATTAGTATGTAGGGCACGGAGTTTTGATGCATACCGTATCAAAGCCAGCTGCCCAGTTACATTGTTAGGTGCAGAGTTTCAAGGATTCAAATCACTGAAGCCGACCTGAATAGGTGTTCCCAGCAGTGTCTCTCACACCCTCCTCGTCTTGATGCTTTGTGTCTTCCAACAGGATTGAGGTATAGCAAGGACGAGCCGTTCCTGATTTCTTCGGGAGAGTCAGAGCTAACACTACAGAGGTTGACACAAAACGAACCATTTTGTCCTTGACAAAATTGAAAGGTACGTCGCGCATTGCAAGGAGATCTTCTCGGGTCCCAGGGGGGAGACGTTTAAAGCCAGCCCCAGGAAACCAGTCTGGAATAAAGCGGACTAGAGGAAAGGTGAGAAAATGCGTCATAGGTATAAAATGCGGTGCAAGAGTACTTACGAGGCGGAATCAAGTCGACTATATGGGCACCTACGGTGCCAGCGGCTGCAATTGTACGTCCTCCTTTTGATGCAACTTGGAGAAAGGTATGGTCAATGGATATCACTTCATGACCATAGACAATCTCCATTATAACAGCTCCAGCCATGCTAGAAACGAAAAGTTAATTGCGCCACATTGAAGTGAGGGATACAGGACGCATACCGTTCAATGTGTTGCCTGAAATTGTCGGGATCATCCAAGAAATCGTTCATCAAGCGCCGCGCCTCCTTCAACTGGATGTGGTAGTAGTTTGGAAGACATTGCTTGGCAAAGTACTGTCCAAGATATCTGCGATGACGTCTAAATTTCTCGCCATATGGAACGAGCGGAAGAGCCCAGTTCCAACCGATCCTGCAAAATTCAACTTGTAGTGAGAGCACGACAAGGAGGTGGGGGTAGCACTTACACATCACCGGCCATTGGGACATGGGGTCGACAGGAATAAATTGCACTTCGTTTGTCTAACAGATCGTGTGCTACTGCAGCAGAGTTGATGACAATGACTGATTTCTGCATCACACGGAAGTAAATGATGTCGCCTTGAGTCTCATTAGTTGAGTAAGAAGAAATTGTTTGATATTCGATCACCATATTTCTTTCCCCACTCTGCGTAGACCTTCCAGGCAGCGTCGGTCGGAACATCGAACAGATTGCCCAAAAAGAAGAGGGGTTCTGGACCAGGCGGTAGATGGTTGTTTCTGAATTTTGAGCTCAGGAGTTGATAGGCGATTATAACAGCAAACGCAGCAAGTGCGTAGATAGCCCACATTCTGAATTTGGCGAGTTACGGTGGGGAAGAAGAACCTTTATGTATCGCTGGCTCACAGGGGAGTTTTTCCCGTAGTAGGGGTCAATTTCAAGCATCTCTGATGGTCTCAAGTAGAGGCTGCCCAGATGGGTGATTTGGAACACACGCCTAGAGTATTTCCCTTCTGATCCCATCGGGTTGGCGAAAACAAAAACTGGCATACCTGTCTTTGAGCATTTCTGTACATGTCACTTTTGCAGGGGCCACATCTTAGTTCGGGTCAGTACATAAGTAAGCACTTCCTAGTAAAGCATCCAAGAATTCTCACGCAACTTTGAGGTACCTCCCAATCTCACACAAATTTCACACATTTTGAGAGCCGGGGATTCTGCAACAGGTAGCACTCTATCTCCACCCCCGTTGACCGACGTGTGTGTACCGTGGAAAGGTGCAATTCGAACTAGATCTATGTACTGTATTTTCCACGATGAACTGATCGTTCCGATTGGGGATCACGTCACCAGTACTATACTATACTCCTCCTCCTTCTCCTTCTCCATCAGCGCCCTTAAGATGTACACTGTGAAGACATTTACTACGTCCTCCCACACCGGCTTGTCTACTGTTCCGTGATCTACTAATCACCGGAGACTGCATCCCCCGCTCTGGGATCATAATTTAATTCAACGGTGCGTCGGCCTTTGGTGCCTGTGTGGTGAAACTGACGAGGACAATTGTGATCAGGAGGGCACTTATTTTGGTGAAACCGTGGAACACAACGCTAGTATTCAGATCTAGATGACACACTCTCGTGGTTCCGCACGCTCGTCAACTCGTCGCGAAATTTCTCAATATTGCATGCGCACCTCGATGTAATGTGTGGAATGGCCTGTTGGCTCAGAAGGCCTCTAGTAGTAATGTTTGAGTCTGTCTCTTGTCCCCCCTGTGATGGTGTATGCTCCTGACCCTGTTCTGATCTGATATAATTATATTCCGAGGCTGGTTAGGTTAGGTTAGGTTATTCGAAATGTACCAATGGTGGTGAGCCGCTTTTGAGCGCTTAAGCAGCAGCCAACGCTGAATCCATCGCACCCTCGCCTCCCCCTTGTCATTGATCTGAATGGGAGTGCCAAAGTGGGGACCCTTGAAATATTCTGTTGTGAGGCATGTGTGTACATCGGAAAAAGACCTTCAGTTTTCTTGTCTTGCCTTCCTTTCAGGTCCAGAGATATAATAGTAATACGCGTTGCTCCCGGTGGCCCAGAATACCCTAAGTCACCCCGGCAAAATAAAAATTGAGGTCAGCTAGATACGAGTGTAAGGACGAAAAGGATCAGTAGGCAAGCCTTCCAGTGAACAGGAATTGATACAAGGATGTTACCTTTCTGTGTGTGAGAAATTATGCCAGGTCTTCAAGAATTCTGTATTCACTTGTGATTGCCGAAGACGGTGACAGAAACCCAAGATTTCAGTGCAACAAAAACCTTTGGTTTATGTCCCCATTTTCAACACCCTTATTGTCTGTCAGAAATGTTATCTTTTTGGTGGGAGGAAGTGGAAACTCAAACGTCAAATATCGGGGATTAATATTGGTATCCGACGCATAACAATTATTCAATTGTGTCAAAATTTCTATATCAAGGTCAATGTGACAGGGTCGTAAACTCTTGATTCCGAATCAAGAGTTTACGACGTACAGAAATTTAATTTTGGCCCTGTAATTCAATATCTGTACGGTGTAAATCCTTAGTTTGTGTCACACTGATCCCAATATAGAAATTTTGACACAATTGAATCATTCTTGTACGTCGAAAACTATCCCCGAAATTCGACGTTTAGGTATTCGTTTTCGCCCGCCAGAGATGTCAGATATGTGGCAGACAGATATCGTGTTGAAAAGCTTTAGTCTACGTGTCCATTTTGGTTGCACGAAGATCTTTCATTTCTGCCGGCCGTCCTTGGCAGTTACAAGTCAATACAAATTTCTTGGAGACATGCCATAATTTCTCACACGCAGAAAGGTAACATCCTTGAGTCTCAATTTCTGTCTACCAGATATGCCTACTGTTTCTTTTCGTCCTTACACTCGTACCTAGCTGACCTCAATTTTTGTCTTGCTGGGGTGAGTATTCTTATCGCTGAGCAATCTGACAGGGTGAGAAATATTGTGGTTAAATATAGGCTGTTCCATGATAAACGGATAAAACCCAAGTCACCAGTGAGTCGTGAGGACCACAGCAGAGCTAAAGCCTAACTGACTTGGAACTGCTTCGAATCAGGACACATGCCATGTTCTCGTGGAAAGATATCCATGTGCAGTCCTCCTCTTCTCTGTTACGCAATGGATCAAACTCGTCGAGTGACTTGAGCCCTGGACTCCGGTGCTCTTTGACAACGTCTCTTGCCGTCGACAAGCAAGATGACTTCCTCACCGTCCGACAGCCCAGTGGCGAACAAAGAGAACTATGAGAACGCTGCATCCTCAGGAGACAGCTCGGTTCAAACTAGTAGCCCCCCGGATCCAGGGATGTCCGGCCTTCGACGAGCGATCCTCCTTACTATCTTCTGTCTGGCCCTTTTTGTGGATGCGTTCATGACCAGCGCCATCATTATCTGTCTTGACAGTGTGCGCTTCAATGCTCGTTCGTCGACCGTGTTGGCCACTCCTGACCTTTGTGTAGATTGGCATCGACTTCCACCAACCAGCCTCAATCATTCCATGGGTGCTGACGGCCTACAACTTGACTTTTGGCGCATTTCTGCTTCTCGTGCGCACATCTTCACCCTGAATGCGGTACATTTACCCTTGTCTGCAAGGCTGGCCGCATCTCCGACATCTACCAACCAAAACCTGTATTCATAGCAGGTTTCTTCCTGATCGGTGTCCTTGGAATTGGAGCAGGGTTTGTCCATAATATCATTGGACTCATCGTCCTCCGTGCATTTCAAGGAATCGGCGCAGCGATGACAATTCCATCAGCTACTGCAATGCTCACCGGCGCGTTCACCACTCCTTTGGCACGAGGCATCGCTCTCACATTGTGATTCCGTTTTCTTACCTTCTTTGAACATTTATTGACGGTGTTTCAGTTTCGCTAGTGTAGGAACTTTGGGTCTTTGTTTAGGTTTCGTGCTCGGAGGAATTATCGTGCAGTTTGCAACGTGGCGCTGGGTATTCTGGGTGGTTCCCATTATCACCGTGCCGCTCTCAGTTGCGTCCATGTTCATCATTCCTAGTGGAAAGCATGCTGCAGAGATAAAAACCAATAAGAAATTGGATGTTCCAGGAGTCGTTGCGTTCACCGGTAAGGAAGGCACCTCAAACTAAAAATACAGATTTTATAAACATATTTTAGGATCTATCATCCTCCTTATATTCGCCTTGTCTCAGGCACCCATCGTTGGCTGGGGAACCGCGAGAGTGCTTGCACCGTTGGTAGTCGCTGTTACGATGATGGTCGGCTTCTTCCTTTGGCAAACTCGTCTTCACGATGAGCACGCCCTTATACCACCCAAGACCTGGTTTATTCCGAACTTCTTCGTCCTAACACTGGTCTCTTTCTGCACGCAAATCTACCTTACGGGGCCGATTCTAGTTCTCAGCGAGTACTGGCCTGCCGCGTATAATTGGGGCGCGTTGACCATCGGTTTACATGTGTACGCTTTTCTTTGGAATATGATCAAGATGACCACTCATCCGTACCTTTCTAGGCTACCTATCGGTCTGACGGCAACAATTGTGTGTGTTCTGCTTCCTCGTCTGATCCTTCAGCTTCCCCCACGCATCGCCTTGATTTGTGCAAATGCTCTGTGCGGATGTTTTTCCATCCTCCTGGTATTTTCGTCGTCTAGAGATCGGTACTGGAGTTACACATTCCCTTCCTTCATCCTCATTACCATGGGCTCGTCTGCGGCATACATGATCTCAAAGTCGGTACTGTCACACATCTCTCTGTAATCTGCTAATCCATCTCACAGTGTCGGCATAGTCACCTCCGTTCCTCCCGATGCAGTTGGTGTCGCAGCAGCCATTTTCAATGCCTCACAGCAAGTGGGTGGTGCGATCAACGTGGCTATCATCTCAACCGTTCTGGTACAAGTGCAGAACCGCCATCCATATCCCTCATACAAGGGCCCCTCCTCGGCCATGTGGTTCATTGTTGCGTTGGGACTGTTGCAGGTGGTAGTGGTTGCGCTATTTTTCAAGCCACAGAAAAAGGCCGCAGTGCCGCCTGCCGATGATGCGGTTGAGCGGAAATAGGAAATATAGGTTGAAAACCTCAGTACTCAAAGTAAGGATATACTACTATTATTCAAAAGTGCACAACCGCCCGTAATGTATCTTGGACTATATCTACCTTGCACACACTATTTCAAATTAGATCGTTTGTCTTCAGACGCGGGATTCAGGCGATGTTGAGATGAAAGATGCGATGGGCCCGTGATCAGACTTGAATTGGACTCAGAGCTTGCCCACAGCCCTCCTGTTCCAACTCTATCTCAAATTGCAATATGACTGACTTCGCCACTCTCTAAGGCTTGACCGGCGGATAGTACGGACTCTTGTTTAGCCTCCACGGGGATCTTACAATGAAGACGGCGAAAGGACAAATTGAGGACATATGAGTTCTGGGATCTAGTTCAGAAAGGAAATGGACAATGAAAGGGAGCGCTTATCGATCCAGTTAACGTGGCTACGAGTAAACCTGAGTACGATATCAAATAATCAAATCAAGTCACATCTCGAAAGGCCGCAGTGAATCAGTGATGATGGGGGTGCTGAGAGTTTAGAATCGATGAGGATATCAGACAAGGAGATATAGAGACACTTAGGTCGGCCATGCGAGATTGAGGCGCGCTACACGGTGACCCCGGGTAGCTACGCGTGGGCAGCATGTTTATCCAGTTCACCCCTCAAACAGCCGAGTGTAAAACTCTTCTTTGGCCAACAACAAAGCACATCGCGGAAGTTGGGTTATGCGCGAGCGTCGCAGAAGGGCATTAGCAGCATACTGACCAAGTACGAATATGTCCCAGAGGGCTGTGCGTCCCCCTCACTTCGTCTCCTGCTATCCTAATTACTGTGTTGTTTAGCAAACGTCAAGGATGAGATCCATGAAATCTGGCGCCTCATCTGAAGGTCAAAATCTCAGATTTCAGATCTCACTGCAGGTTCCACGTTCGGCATTTAGCCGATTCAAGTGCGACGGTTTATACCACGTTCGTCGGTTGTCCGTGGGTGCTTATTGACTCGGAACAGGTCAGGCTAATTCAGTACAGCATCAGACGAGATCTGACCATGTAAGTCGAGGAGAAGACCCAAACCTCCCAGACCGACCTTCCGAGATCCGGCAAATCGGATCTATCAGATGGGCTAATGGAGGCTAATGGTCGAGAAGGATGCATGGTGCCACCCCACCAACACGTTCGGATTTAGAACAAAACACACAAGGGATCCTTCGATCTTTGAGACGATTCTTTTGAGTGTGTGAGATGATAGCTCGCCCAGATTAAAATAACACACTAATAACACACATAATATCTATGACTATTGACTATGTGCCCGAGTCGTTCGACGAACGATGATGGCTTTACCACTAACCTACTCGCTTCCCGCATTTCTCGCCCTGGCATGGATTCTAGCTTCCTCCATTCAAGCATACTTTCAACGCCAGAAAATGCCCCCGGGACCTACTGGCTTTCCAATATTGGGCAATGTATTTCAAATGCCCACGGCATTGCCTTGGCTTCGCTTTGCTGATTTCTCCAAGAAATACGGTATGCGCTACTGTGGCTGTTTATGGCCCGTTTAACATAATTTAGGACCCGTGATTTCCTTCAATGCCGCTGGTCTTCCTGTCATTGTCTTGAATGACCACAAATCAGCTTATGAACTACTAGGCAAGAATCCAAACATATGCAGCTACGAAATCTTATCTCTCCTGGGTAGACCGACGAGGCACAAACTACAGTCATAGGCCTCGCTTTATTATGGCTGGCGAGCTACTCTGCAGCGGCATCATGCTTTCCTTCATATCATATGGAGATCTGTACGCCTTCCCTGCCATGTACTCTATGTACATATTCTTATTGTATGCCAACAGGTTCCGCCGAATGCGCCGAGTAACTCACGACACGTTCGGACCTCATGCATCGGAGCAGTTCCAGCCACTTCAACAACGTGAAGCTGTTCGTCTTGCCTCCGAGCTTTTGGACGACCCAGATAATTGGGATGAAATCGTTAAGAGGTATGCACTTGGTTTACACGGATAGTTCACGTTTCGGCATTCTTCACATAATCTAACTTCGCGTAGATCAACTTCGTCCAATATTCTGACTGCGACTTATGGATGGCCACGTCTCACTGATGAGCATATACCATTGGTCAAACGTATTCACGCACATACCGCACGTCTTTCCAATGCATGCATTCCTGGCACCAGTATGGTAGATCTATTCCCGATCCTCAACTATCTCCCAGCATGGATGGCGAAATGGAAGCAAGATGCGTTCGACTGGCATCAGCGCGAATCAGAAATGTTCGAAGGCTTCAACGCGGGCGTTGCTAAGAAGATGGTGAGTGTGGAGAATTACTTGAGTAGTTTTAGGATGACATTCAATCTTCGATTATATTTGCTTTAGGCGGAAGGGGGGGGACAGTACTCATTTGTGACCTCTCTGATCGAAACGAAGAATAAAAATGGGTTGACCAACAAAGAAGCAGCTTGGCTAGCTGGGATCATGTTGTAAGTCTCTTATCACCTCTAGTCACGGTTCCATCAAATTGATCTTGAGATATTTCAGTTCGGCAGGTGCAGAGACGACTACAGCGTCCGTCGCGGCCTTTCTTATTGCGATGATACACTATCCGGAGATAATGCGCAAGGCTCAGGCTCAGATCGATACAGTTGTTGGTCGCGATCGTGTTCCAACCTTCGCTGACCGGCCACACTTACCGTACGTACGAGCGCTTGTCAAGGAGCTACTACGCTGGAGACCCGCTGGCCCGATGGGTGAGTTCGCCTCTCTTTGTAGATGATCAGAAACTTGATTCCGATAAAAGGTATTCCGAGACGAGTGGAACAGGTCAGCCCGAAGCTGTCTAGTGAGTAGTGATGCCTCATCTGAATCTACCCGCAGGACGACTGGTACGACGGTTATTTTATCCCGCAAGGTGATTCAAATCTGTTGATGATCTGACCTGATACTTACTTACACCGACAGGCGCAACTGTCATTTCAAATATCTGGTATGATTCAATCTCTTCAAAAAATTGGCACAGCACTAATTTAGCGCTCATCCAATAGGGCTATCAATAGGTCAGTTCATGTCAGATGGCGGAGTTTTGCTCACTAAACCAATCTCAAACAGAGATCCTGCAATATATCCTGACGCGGAAGAATTTCGACCTGAGCGCTTTCTCGACGAGACAGAAACTCTAGATATCTCTCCTCCGGATATGCACTCGTTGGGCCACAGCTCATTTGGTTTTGGAAGGCGGTTTGTCATCACATCTTTCTTTAAGGACATGAATCTCACTGGCAACATTTAGCACATGTGTTGGCGTGACCTTCGCTAGCCAATCCCTTTTCATCGATTTTGCTGTCCTCCTTTGGACGTTCAATATAGGGAAGGCACGCGATGATCAAGGTAAGGAGATAACACCATCGTTGACGGATGTCGTTGATGCTGGAGTGACTGTGTAAGTTCAAGTTGTTAAATATTCTGAAGGTTAAAACTGACTTTTGTCTTCAGCGGGCCCGCCCCGTTCCAATGCAAATTGACAGCCCGATTTCCAGATGTCGGTGTCATACTTGAAAGAGCGCGGGCAAATTTCTGAGCGTCCACCTCACGCCCTGCAGCCCTTTCGTTCACCGACATTGCAAATGAAGGGTACTTGAGATTGGATCGATGCAAAGCTATCAGAGCGTGTGGAGGAAGTTTGTCTCTGTTCCGCGCTCTCCTACCTATCTAGCCGCCATCCTGTCCAAATTTTATGCACGTGTCCTTCTTGTTCCAACCTGTAAGAACGCCATGAAGGACCATGCTCTAGATAATCTACCCAACGGCCGGGCGCGCGCTATGAATTTGTCACGACGAACCAAATAATCACGTTTGATGTTCGATGAGTGAGCCCAATGGTTCCGAAATCTCTAACCTCGTCGTTATGGTCATATCCTCCGTCAAATGTTGTGTGTAGTTTCTCGAAGGCAACATAGAGTCCTACACAAGTCCTAACAAATCCTTGGGCGACTGAATGAAGTCGTCTCCTCGGTTATTTCGATTCGTCTATGAATCTATGAGCCGTTGCTGTTCTCCGCGAAATCCTTCTGTCTCTGCGATATCGAATGGTGACTCGCGACCTCGGATTGTGGCTGGGTCAGGGTTGTTGATATAACAAATACTCATGGTAAGATAGTGGAGAATGTTTGGAGAGAATCGTATAAGGCCTCTGCCAGACCAAAAAGGAAGGAGTTGTGGAAGTTGAGAGCAAGCAAAGAAAACCACAATGAGAGGCTGACTCCGAGATTGACCGGCGCGCCGGTCCGGAGTCAGGTTTGCTCCCGGAACCTACTATGGTTGACAACGTTGACGGTGAACGGTCAGGAATTTAGTCGCCCGGCTGGGTGACCCACACATGGCATCGCCCACACTGGCTAGGTCAATGTCGCGGCCCTTTCCTTACAACACCAACATCCGACGCTCAACTGCAGAAATTGACTTTGGAGACAGTATGTCGGCGTACGACGGACTAACAAAGTTGAAGCTCGAAGAGGAAACTAACAGCACACGTTCAATGGATTATGGAATCTCTATATCCTCCTAGTGCTTCGACATCATACCCGGGCTCCGTCGGTATCTCCTTACCTGCGCATCGTAATCCAATTCACAAATTCACCATCAACAAGATGGCATCATCATGCGTCAGCCGTTCTGTTGGCCTTGAGTTCAAATTTGGTATCCATAAAAGCTGCTTGGACTTTCTCCGCCGTATCAGATACGCCTTCCACCAGGCTTCCTTGTTTTTCATGGCGCCCTCTACATTGCTTTCCCTCGCCATTGGCGTTGTCGTTCTAGTCTGGGTCAAAAGGTCGTTCTCGAAGACGCATCCGCCCTTCCCACCAGGCCCTCCCGGGGACCCCATCATAGGCAACCTTCGGTTGATGCCCTCAAAGGACAGGGATGTTTTCTTTCACAACCTTTCGAAAAAATATGGCGCGTTTTGGTGCTTTCTAATCCAACTCGATTATTGATCGTGCAAGTAGGCAGCGTCATGCATCTTAGTGCTCTTGGCAAGCACTTCATCTTAGTGAATAGCGTCGAAAGTGCTATCGAATTGCTGGATAAGAGAGGCGCAAATTACAGCGGACGACCTAGATTCCCACTCACCGAAGTGTACATCGCTTTTTGTGCTTCTCATGATTTGCATACTAATTCATTTCGTCAATCAGGGTAGGTTTCGTGCAGGCTCTCGCCTTTCTAACATACGGAGACGATTTTCGGCTACACCGAAGAATGCTACAGAAATACTTTAGTAGAGAGAAGACCTTACAGCATCGTCAAACCCTTACCCGAGAGGCTCGTGTGTTAGTCCAAAACCTCGCATCGAAACATCAAGATCGGGACCTCCTACTCGTGCGGTAATTCTTCCTTTTCGTCCTCGACTGCAACCATCGTGCCTAACTACTTTCGGTGGACTCTTAGTTTCTCTACCGCCATGATCATCGCTGTCTCCTACGGACATCAAATCACAACAGAGGACGATCCATACCTCAAAGCCGCCGATGACGTGTGCCGTTACGCAGTCCCCGCTTTAAGCCCTCCCCGCGGCTCACCCGTTCAAGTCTTCCCGTGGCGTAAGTGGCACACGTTATCCTTAAATTTCTCGTTGCTAAAGCACATCTTCCACTAGTTCAACACTTTCCTGCATGGTTCCCAGGTACATACCATGCAAACCGTGCCAGAGAAGCAAGGCCATTCGTCCAACAGCTATACGAATTTCCATACACAGATGTCAAGAGACAAATGGTCCGTCCTTTCCCTTGGGTTCTAGTATTATAACTTGATATATAGGTTAGGAAAATGGGACCGCAAAGCCTTCATTTCTGGCAACGCAGCTCGAGGAACTCCAAAGCGGAGAAATCGATCCTGGAGTCACCATTGAACATATCCAGGGTGCTTCGGCCATCACGTATATTGCAGGTGCAGAGACAGTGAGTCAAGCTATATTATTATAATGTACCTGGAATTCACAATAATTCTGAAGACCTCCTCTACCTTGTCCACCTTCATTCTCGCCCTCCTTCTCCACCCAGAATGTCAAATTAAAGCTCAGGAAGAAATCGACAGAGTGCTTGGACCTGGTCGTCTTCCCGAGTTCAGTGATCGTGACTCGCTTCCATACGTTGGATGTCTCTTGCAAGAAATCTACAGGTAAGCCTATGTATTGTGGTCGGAGGAGATAGATGACAACAGCACATCAGGTGGCATCCGACTCTTCCATTGGGTTTGTACTCGTCACTCTCCTCTGAAACATAATCGTTGATGTTTAGTAATGTACTTCTCTAGGTGTACCCCATTACACCATGGAAGACGATGTATACAACGGCATGTTCATACCTAAAGGCTCTATTGTCATCGCAAATGCCAGGTGTGTACAGGATTCAATCTCTTAGAGCTGTTTGATGCTGATTGTGAGGTAGAGGAATGGCATTAGATGAGAACGTCTACCATGAGCCCTTCAGTTTCAATCCCGACCGGTTTTTACCACAGCCTCAGGGCCGCGGAGAGCCACACCCTACTGGTTTTTATGGCTTCGGACGCAGGTCAGTTTTCGGCCAGCTCCCGGCCAACAGCTCCTAAATGCCAGGAACAGGATTTGTCCTGGCCGCCACCTGGCAGACGACAGCCTCTGGATCGCGATGGCTACCATATTGACTACTCTTTCTATCTCGAAAGTGGTCGGGGATGATGGGATAGAGGTCACGCCGGAAGTTGCGTTCACTATGGGGGTAACAAGGTCGGCCTCTTCTACTATCATCGTCAAACCAGTTTAACCATCCAGTGGTCACAGTCATCCCCTTCCGTTTGAGTGTAACATTCAGCCTCGGAGTGCGATCGCGGAATCTCTTATTACTCAGATCACAAATGAAGTGAATTAGCGCGGGGCCATGGTTGTAATATGCGTGCATACTGACTTTGTCTCATGATCACGATAGTATTGATAGAGAAAACACACTGAACGGATTGAGTAGATTTAAGTCTCTTATATCTGTCCGGGGTCCCCAGTGCTTCTTGGGCAAAACCTGATCCACAGGTGGTGGGAGGTTGTTGGAAGGCTTTCTAGTGACGACTTTGATACTGACTAGTACTTCGTACCAAACTGGTACTGACTGCTAGTGACAGTAGGATATGGGATTTCTATTTTAGACATGGATTCTCATGTAATAACTAGTTGTAGTACTTAATAAAATAACCCCTCAATCACTGCCTCACTTGCAGGTATATATTTAAATACTGGGGTTTAGAATGAGTTCCGATAGATGCTGAGGAAATAGGGTGTGTCGCTTGATGAGATTCGATTAAGATTCGGTATTTATGGATAGCGGCGATGCAATCAGTAGAAGTGTGAGGCAGTACTCACCTTTAATACCCTGCCCCGTTAATTCACCTAGTACCTACCCCGCTTTTCCATCCGTTCATTCAACTATTCCATCATGAAGGGCAGAGTGTAGTGCCGTTCTATTGACATGGATCAACATCAAGTAACATACGCCAGAAGCTGATCGGGCCTCGTGCAACACAATTTAAATATCTTTACGCACCAAACGCAGTGCTTTGCCACACAGGGTATTACCGTGACTGTTCTGTCGGAAGCGAGCGATCTGATAGACCGGTTGTGTGGCATCTGGTCCGCCATTTCAATGATAAAGAATCGCGATCGCTGTCATAAGCCCTGAGCAGGAGTCGGACTCTCATCAAGCACTATGACTTCCCGTGGGTCTAGTAGAGAGAATGCGGGAATGATCGCCGAAGATGGTCCATCGTGAGTAGTGTTGGAGTGGTTCTCTGATATTCAAGAACTGAGTAGACCTCCCCCGATCTTCTAGAACCCACAAAGCCACGCCTGGGCGGTGGTTCTTGTCTCCTGGATCACAGCGACTTCAAAGACTGCTGTCAACACAAAGTTGGGGAACTTGATATGGGGCAAAACTATACATGCCTGGGTGATGTGATAATCCCAGGTCTCTTGGAAGAATTTGGGGAAGCTATCGTCGTTATCAACACGGGATCTATTCCAACGCTTATCACTTTCATAGATAGAAACGCAGTCTTACTTACATCTATCTTTGCATTTGGGATGCCGTTACAGTCACGGTGACTTCCGAGCTGTCCGAGTCATTATTGTTAAGGTTAGGTTCATCCCATGGCTCGGAGTCGTCGATTTCACAAAGATAGAAACACAATCCGTCTCTGCTCTAACAGCCTTGCGTCTATCCTTGCAACTGTTTCACCTTGCTCAATACCTCGTCCACCGTTACGGCGGTGCCAACTGTAATTGTACGTCTCCATTATACCAGCGATTGCACAGCACGCCACATACGTTATAAACGCTTTTGGAGCAACAGAGATCGATCTTTCGGGGCTCGCGTTCACACCTCTTAGCGAAAATGGTTCAATCGGGCCAGCGGACATCGTCTATCAATGAGGTTTCATCAATCCCACCCACAGGCATTTCGTTCCTGTTGAATGGTTCCTGGGCCAGTATCAAGTAGCTACCAGACGTACTGCCGTGCTATATTCTTGTCAGCATAACGACATATCTGGGTGTCGACCCGGGCTTATCGGGTAATTCCACACACCGATCGTAGGTCATCGCATGCGTCCACTCCCATATCAGTCAGCATCACGCTCGAACTGGGTCGTCTTGTATGTTTCACCGTTCAGGACCCGACCCACCTGCCATAGCAGTAGGAGATGCTGCTCCAACCATGGGCGTCGAATTTTGATCATTGATCGTCCAACAAAATCCAAGTCCAGCAAAAACACTCCCATACTCGTCAGCATCGCTCTGAGCGGGAGAGGAGGCCTCCACTTGCACAAAATCTTATTTAGAGAGAATCAAATGGATTCACCTTCACCTTCAACATTTTTTCGAGATGAGTCACCGCTGTGATGACCAAGTCGATATACTTTACCTTCCTGATTATATGGCGAATTGGCCTTGGCCTCGAGCTATCAATCCACACTATGAGGAGGTCTCAGCTACGTCCGACGCTTGGTTTCGTGGCTTCAAGGCGTTTACACCGCAGTCACAACTTGCCTTCGACAAGTGTGACTTTGGTAAGTGAATATACTCATTGATTCAATATCCCTTGTTAACAGAACTTGTTAACATTAGGTCGGCTTGCTGCTCTTGCTTATCCCTGGGTCTCGAAAGGTGAGCGATAATACAGATATAGAGTTGTTGGTACATTAACGATGAATGGCCAGAACACCTCCGCACTGGTTGTGACTTGATGAATCTGTTCTTTGTCGTTGACGAGTATACCGACGTAGAACCCGCGCCAGTCGTTCGCGGCATGGTGGACGTCGTTATTGATGCTCTAAACAATCCCCACAAGCCCCGTCCTGCCGGAGAAATACTTCTCGGTAAAGTCGCACAAGAGTAAGCACCGTCCGTTTGTTCTTGTATGCTTTGCTCAACTAAGTCTAATCAGGTTTTGGCAACTGGGAATTAAAACAGCAACCCCAACCTCACAGCACCACATAGTCGAGAGCCTAACGGCATATCTTGAGTCTGTGGTTCAGCAAGCAGCGGATCGTGATAACAATACGCTTCGTACGATCGACACCTACCTTCACAACCGTCGTCAGAACATTGGAGCTCGACCATCGTTTGTGCCTATGGAGTTGGATCTTGATCTCCCCGATCACGTATTTTACCACCCCGTCATTCTAGAGCTGTCCATGTATATCACCGACCTGATAATCCTTGGGAATGCAAGTCGTACTCTGCCTTGTCACAACATTATATTAACGTTGGTCCAGGATATAGCATCGTACAACAAAGAACAGGCGGTTGGCGATGACCGACACAACATTCTGACTATTGCCATGCGCCAATTCGACACTGACTTCCTGGGTGCCATGGATTGGGTTACCAACTATCACGCGGAGGTCGAGATGAAATTCCTCGATGGCTTGAAGCGAGTCCCATCCTGGGGCTCCAAGATTGACCGACAAATGAAACAATATTTATATGGACTCGCGAACTGGCCTCGCTGCAACGACAGTTGGAACTTCGAGAGTGGGCGTTATTTCGGAAGTAAAGGACGTGAAGTTCAGAAAACACGTCGAGTGCCCCTTCTCCCGAAACTGGCTCCTTACCAGGATGCTTCTCTACGCCGCGAGAATGTTGTCGTACCATTTATAGATACGCTGCATTACAAGGCAATCCAAGTCCAGTAGATTTGTAGTCCGGCTAGACAAATTCTCGCGTATCTCTCTTACTAAGAATTTGACGCAAAGGTTGGATGCAAGTGAACGGCGGGTGCAGTACTGTGGGATACAGAACACTTGAAATTTACCCGAAACCTCAGTCATTGATCACGACTGGTCTGCGACTTGGAAGTGGATCGATCGTACGAAGAGGTAAGTGAACGCGCTAGTCCCACGGACCCCCTCGGGGTCCTTAGAGAGCTTTCAATACAAGACCTTCAGAGCTTGGAGTACTTTGAGGTCTCAGTGAGAGCGGGCCCAAGCGTATCCACATGCAGGTAGCATCTCCGCAAAACTCAAGTATAATAAAAGCTAGAAGAAACGCAGGACAGTCAACATAATGAATTCATAGGTCATACCGAGACTAGTGCTGATGTCCAGGCAAATGGGGCTTCGTATGATTCGGCCGAGACTACTTCAGCTTCACCTCTTCCTCGAGATAGGACCACAGCTTTTGACCCAATTCCAAATTATGAGCAGCCGCACTAGCAACGCCTATGCGTGCCCACGGAATTAAGAACTGTGATTGGTGGGAAGTGAGATTAGTGATTGAACTGATGATACTCAAGCTTTCGTACGAACCTTGCCGTTGAGATCCGTCGATTCTGTGGTACCTGCATATAGCGAGGTGAGAGCGCCCTTCGCTGGGGGGTGAAGCAAAATGTTCTTAAGAATATCCCGTCATCAAATAATACTCTAGATAGAAAAATAAGGTCAAAAGTGAGAGACGTACAAGAATCGGGCGGACCCAGCCAGGCATGTGCTGCTGGAGTCCAGTCTTGGTCCCTCCTAAAGGAAGACACAAAGAATATGCACTTCAAGATAGGAACTACGCAGTAAACAGGGTACAAATTACCGGGATCGAGGGATACTGCGATAATTCCCTTGTCGCCATATCGTTGTGCAACTTCGCGCGCCATGATAATGTTTGCCTGGAGTGGGGGCACGATCAACTAACAAGCGCGACACGGGACAAATTGTTGCATACCAGCTTTGACTGCCCATACCGTTGATCCGCACCCACTGTCTTGCGCGCAGGGGTATCTTTGAGAGAATCAAAATTGATACCCTTTGCCCCGACAATAGAAGATGTGAAGACCACGCGAGATTTGGGGCCAGAATGGCTAGCAGCAGCAAGAAGGGCGGGCATGAGAAGCTGGGTCAAGTGAAATGGCCCTATGAATGGGGGTCGTATCAGCCTGACACGCAATACTTCCATTGTATTTCCTTACCCACAGCGTTGGTGCCCCATTGTATATCATACCCGTCTTCGGTGACGTCCATGGAATGAGGCGCCTCCATCATGAACATGGTACCACTGAACGTCGTTAGACATTGAGACACCCGAACGCGCATCACTCACCCATTATTGAACAGGACATGCAACTCTTGCTCTTTACTCAGGAACTCATCGGCAGCCTTTCGGACACTCTTCAAGCTCGCGAGATCGAGTTCCAAAAACACGGCTTGCTTGCCCGTGTCTTTCTTCAGCTCCTCGATGGCAGCTTTTGCTTTTTCGGGATTACGTGAAGCCATGTAGACCTTGGCATTGTGCGACAGGAGAGCTCGGGCGATTTCTTTGCCTATTCCGGTGTTTCCACCTTAATAGATCCGAAAATCAATGAAAGGCAATGAGGCAAGATATTCGAACTTGCCAGTGACAACCATAACCTTGCCCGATAGGTCAGGGATTTGCTCGACACTGAATTTTGCTGCAGGAGGAAAGGTTTGAGACCACATTTGACCCATTTTGCCTCTATGTTCAGGCTAGCAACAGAAAGGCCAATAGTGTCAGCACAGAAGCTCACGCCTGCCTTTTGTATAGAATTAGTAATCCTATGCGCTTCTGCACTAATATTCACGCTGGTATAAGCCGAAATATGCCGAAAGGCCGGAGAGATGGGATGAATCATGACGGAAGATAAGAGACACTGCCCAGGACTTCGAACGGTCGTAGTATGTGAGAAACGGGCACTGTTTAGAGACATATTCTGTGAAGTCAATAGATGATCCATCGCGTGAAAAAGAAGACATACTCCACGTCACCAAGTTTAGACGATAATTGGACACAAGAGATGTTAGCGCCCAAGATAGTTCATGATCGGCGGTGATCTTTTTTTTTTTTTTTTTTTTGGTGGTACGTTAACAGCATCCGCCAGACTCTATCTCCCAATTGGGCGGAACTAATCCAGAGACTGCAAGATACCCATATTAGACTTTTTGAAAGGTCTATCACCAAGGTAGGAATGCATTTATGCACGCACATCCGGCAAGTGCTGAGTGGCAGTGTGGGACTCAATGCCAAAGCATAATACCCACTAAACCTCCTTATGCGGCTGACCACCGAACAGGGGTGAAAACTGTCTGGATGTTGGGGGACGGGTTTGAACCCACGACCGTCTGCAACATGTCAGGTTTTTGGTCAAAGGGTTATGGACTTGAGTGATGTGCCGCTACACCATGCGTCCCCCACATATTCATATATCTATACACACAGCAGGTTCAAGATAACATCATACGGGATCTAGCCAATTTCTATGTACTGCCCCTCCAAATCTCCTCCATCCTCTCTGAAAGACCACCGTTCTCCTTCCAAAAAAAACTAAAGTGACCATTGTCTCGCAACTCTCTCTCCATCCTCGGGTGAGTGAAGTAGCTACTTGAATTGCCTGCCCAGCCATCCCTGCTTGTGTTGCGTATGTGCCAACCGTAGCAAGATGCACATAACGCAAGTGGCCAGCCCAAATGCAAAGGATCGAGGGTGTGACGTCAGAGGGGCAGAGGGCAGAGTTCTTGCTATAGCACAACACATAGATGCTGACAATTAATGGGCGTGGTGCATGAAAATTATGTATCCTTGTAAAGCCAGGACCACGTCTCAACTAACTGAGCATCCAGAAGGTGTAGGAAAATATTCTTGAACAATAGATGTGAAGGTAAATCGGTGTAAATGAGCAGTGGAATACATATGTAAAAACGGTATATAACTACAATAAATGTTCTGCAGGCTGCATGGGTCGAACCCTGGACCTTACGCGTGACACCACCAATTCCTCCCCATGACCCCAGCAAGCACGGTAGCTTGATATCTTCCAACACACCCCTGCGAGTGCACGCGTGCGTCGAAATCTCACCCCCACAATCACCAAGTGATGTCATCAGAGTCGTTTGCAACATCCTCAATGTACCCGATGGCCACCATCTCTTTCTCTTTCTCTTTCTCCTTCTCTTTTCCTTTCCCCTTTTCCTTGTTCTCCTTCTCCTCAATATCCTCCTTGCACTCATTCTTGTAGTGCCCCTTCTTCCTGCAGCGATGACAAGTGATCCACGGTTTTGTGCCCTTTACTTCATTACCATGATAGGCAGCATTCTGTGGATCACGCGCGCGCTGGACGGGCCGGATGGAAAGTTGACACGCTTCCTCATTTAAGCAGCGCTGGACAACAAAGTCAAAATTGACGCGGCGTGGGTGGGCATCGAGAGAGATGACGAGTGGCGAGTACGAATCAGGAAGTGAGAGCATGAGCACCGCAACCATGAGAGACTTGGTCGGCACATTGTCGAGACCTGTTAGACAATCGGAGATCTCGCATAGCACAGCCACATGGGTTTGGACAGAAACTCGCTCCTCTTTCTTCAGCTTAAAAAACTTCTGCCACAATGAAATAATACTCCCCAACCCCTCTGACATGTGCACCTCCTTGAGACGCTCCCAGACTTCCGAGGGCTCCATAGAAACCCGAGTGTGCACCAGCTGGCTATCTTCAACCTCCCCAATGATCTCATTTATGGCTAGATCTGATCTGATCTGAAAGGCCTTCACCGCCTTACTGTTCGGTGAACCCAGAGGACACTCCTCAAGACCCCTGACAATTGTCCATACACCAAGTTTCCTCAGCTGCATCTGCATACGATAGGACCACGCATAATAGTTATTATTGTTGAGCTTCGTAGGTGGTGTTTTCGTGGTGTCGGACATGATAAGATAACAATGTCGATCAAAATGATGTGTGCACTAAACTCAGCGGCTTCCATGTGCACCTGGCTGGTGACTTCCGAGTGCTCCGATGCTGGAGGCTTGCGAGACGCCTACGCTGGTGATTTCCAACTGTGCCTATGCTGGCAACTTCCGACTGGCGCCAACTGGCAGCTTCCAACTGCCTCAGAGTGGAGGACTTCACAACGCAAGTGGTATCAAATAAAGATGTAGCAAGTAGTAGAGTATGAAATGTCGGTTGGATGCTCGTTTATGTAGGAAAATATTATTGAACAATAGATGTCAAGGTAAATCGGTGTAAATGAGCAGTGGAATACATATGTAAAAATGGTATATAACTACAATACATGTTCTGTGGGCTGCATGGGTCAAACCCCGGACCTTATGCGTGACACCACCAATTCCTCCCCATGACCCCGGCAAGCACGGTAGCTCGATATCTTCCAACAGAAGGAATTGACACCTGACCACACAGGGGACGTGGTCAACATCGGGCAGGATGGTAAGGGTTCCATCGCCCTGCCTTATGCTTGAGCAAATGTGTAACTAAAAGGTGTCAGAGCAGGCAAAACAATAGAAAGAACAACTCACTTGTGTATACAGGGTGCATATGTCATAACAGAAAGCTGGGATGCAGGCAGCCATTCCATGATTGAGAGCGCAACGTAGATAGTCAAACTTGGACCCTGGTACATGGAAACTGCAGTGAGAGAGCGTCGACCTGGCAGGTCCCATGAGGTAAGCGAGGATGGGAAGTGTCGAAAAATTGTGTAATGAGGGACTTAAGAAAGGCGTTGAAACCATATCGTTCAGACATGTATATCAGGTTCGCATATGAATAGGGCTCTATCACAAAGCAAACATCTGTAAATCTGCAACAAAATCATAAGGGTGGATCCAATGGATGAGAGATAACGCACGAATCAAACAAATACACCACGTCCATAAGATCAACTACATCCTTGGGGTCTTCGTTATAGATTTGAGGCATCATGCCCCTGGTACCCAAATCAGGTCACTATGCCCAAATTTGAGCAAAAACGTCAGACCCATGCAAGAGCAGACCCGGAGGGAGGCGAGAAACCACATCCTCCACGACGACAACAACGCGCCCAGAGGAGAAATAGAGTGGACGTGGGCTAGTACATAGAGGAGACATAAACACCTGGCAGATGGACCTGAAAAAAAAAACATGGGGGTGACGCTGCAGAAACAGGAAGAAAGGAGGCCATATTTGAAAGGAAGACTGCCGAAAGAAAAGGAGGTAAGTGCTAGAGGAGTCGATTTGGAGTCGGACGGACAACACTGAATGCCAAATAATATGAGTGTGATCACGTGTGATCATGTGGTAAAGCAAATTCTCAGGGTTTAACGAAGAAAGTGACACTGTTGACTAAAAAACCCACTACAGAGTAGTGGGAATTTCAAAGCACATCATTCTTGAACAATGCTTTGAAACCATATACATATTAGAGACAGGATACCAGGATGGCTTTTGACTTCCTTTATATGACACCAACTTTGCTTCAATTCCTGCTGTGCTCTGAACAATTAATCATCTACAATCTTGTGTTTGACAAACTTGCTCGGATCGTAGTCAGCATCTTTCTCTTCCTTTGGAACTGTGCTGTTGATCTACTAGATCATATTTTATCTCAGGGTTGTCAGAATGACCAAAACTTGAGGATACACAACCAAGTCTAAAGGTACAATTGTCTGCCAAATAGATATGCACACCATAGTTGGATTTAAATGAGATGCATATTTTCAGTCTTACTGTGTATAATAATCAGGGTGCCATTCTTGGCAGCAAATTACATTCATAATCACACTGTGGTATTGGATAATCTCAGATTATAATGTGACAAAAATGTGGTATATACCTGGGATTTCTCAGATCTCAGTGGTATAACATTTTCTAGGAAAGTCTTGATGTTTCTTTCAACCCACAAGGTTTTCACTCTGGAAAGACATGGATTTGAACATATATCACGGTCCCAACCATTCCCATCATGGATGTGCCCAAAAACAGGTCCCACACCATCTTTGCCCATATATTCTTGTTGCCTTTTTGCTGATGTTAATGGCATCTTAGGGGGGGTATTTGGTATGATGAGATGGGGCCTAAGACGACAACCGCCATTGGAGGTACAGCTTCTTTACCCAAAGCAGAACCAGCCTTGATAAAAATAGATTACCAGAGATTCATGGTCTCTGGTCTGGAAGCACACTGACCTGCCTGCCATCAACTAGGGAGCTCAAAGTTGATGCTGACGGCAGTTGAAGGTTGCTGACGCTGAATGCTTTCATGACATCTTCCCATCAAGTATTAACATCAGGGAAACGGACCAACCATGATATGTCTAGATGGGAGGATCATGAGAAGAGAATGTTAAGAATCAGACCCCTAGTAGACACGAGTATCAATATCTACAAGAGATCAATAGGTAAAATGTCTGTTAATAAGTACGTAGAATTACTCACCCTTAGTCCATGTAACAGTGACTAAGGGTGTTGTATGTAGGAATGTAAGTATATATAAGTATGGAGTCCTTTGTGTCTACAAGATAAAGAGAGGAAAGAAAGATATTCATACAAAGGCCAGATGGGCATGCTTACAGTGGCCCATCAGATCGTAACACTCCTCCTCACCATAATGCGCGCTCCTCCTCACATGGAATCATGGTGTCAACAGAGTCCAAGCATTCCTTGAAGGCGAGGGAATTGTGGTTTGGGAAGCACTTTAGTGAAGAGGTCCCTGACATTATCCTTCATGTTAATGTAGCACACTATGAGTTCCTGTGAAGCAACATGTTCCCATAGGAAGTGGTCCTTTATGTCGACATGCTTGACATGTGAGTGTAGGAGAGGGTCCTCTGAGAGGTTTATAGCAGAGTTGTTGTCACATAGGATTGTAGTGGGGCGTGAGGGTCCGTGTCCGATTGCGTCGAGTAGTGTGCATAGCCAAATGCAGTCCTGCGCTGCCTCAAATGCCGCCATGTATTTGGCCTTGCATGAGGACATGGTGACTGTCTTCTGCTTTTGTGAAGCCCATGAGACAAGGCCTGATCCAAGTGAGAAAGCATATCCGCTGACACTCTGCCTTGTATTGAGGCAATTAGCCCAATCCGAGTCTGTGAACCCTGCCAAATTGCTTGTTCCTGCGCCACTGAGTGTAAGTTTCAAATCCCAGGTCCCTTTGAGATATTGGACAAGTTGTATCATGGCATTCCAATGGATATGGGAGTAAGAATTGAGGTACTGTGTGAGTTGTTGGATGGTGTATTGGATATCGGGTTGTGTACCAATAGTGAGGTATAGGAGGCCACTGACTAGTGAGCGATATGGTATGTGTGAGATCTTCTCCTTCTCCTTGCGAGGTTGGGTCTGGTGATCAACACGACATAATTTAAGGCCAGGTTCCATCAGAAGTGAGAGTGGGGAGGCATCCTTTTGTCCAAATTGAGATACAAGTTGGTCAATTAGCGCTGTTTGGGATAGGGATACTGTACATGTCTCATGGGACCATTCAACTGCAATGCCTACAATATGTCGTGGGGTTCCAAGATCAGAAATCATCCAGACCTCACAGAGTTGGTCTTTAAATCAGTTGTTCTTGTCCTTTGTACTTGCGATCACAAGGAAATCATCAACGTGCACAGCTGTTATGACCGTGCCTGCGTCAGTCTTCCTATAATAGATGCACGACTCACATAGTAAGCGAGTAAACCCCCACTTAATCATATTTTCATTCATTGTCTTGTTCCATATTTGCCCTGCCTGCTTCATCCTGTATAGCCCCCTTACGAGTTTCCACACCCAGTTCCCCAGACCAGGCTCCTCAAAACCCTTTGGTTGCTCCATGTAAACGGTCTCCTCCTCTGGTAGGATGCCATATAAGAACACGGTCTTCATGTCGACTTGTGTTGCATCCCATCCCATTGATGCTGCAAAGTGGAGAAGGATGTGCCAGGATTCCATGTGTGCTGTCGGTGAGGTAGTCTTTGTGTAATCCTGCCTGTATACCTGGTTGAAACCCTTCAGGACCACTCGGACCTTGTACCTTGTGATGTTCCCGTGTTCATTGTGCTTTAGTGCAAAGACCGGCTTTCCTCAATGAACTCTCTGGCCAGTAGGGACATCAGTAGGGGGTACCAATTCATAGACACCCATCTCCTTGATTGACTTGAGCTCATCAAGATATCCTGCTTCCCACAGTGCAGCATCCATGGAGTTCTTTGCCTGGTCCCAGGTTCTCGGTACCTCAGCATCTAAATCAATGGGATCCAGGTCTGGTTGTCCCTCTACTGGAGCTATCAATGTGGCTAAAACACGATTGAGGTCAGGATCACCAGGAATGACATCACATGCCACACCATCTGAGTGTTCATGCAGCTCATCCAACATCCTCCTCCTTTCTGCACATGTCTTATGAACACATTCACCAGCTTCCTTCAATTCCTGTACAGCACACTCAGTATTTCTTCTGAGTTGGGATCCAAGTTGACTTTGGCTGTCGGTATGGGGATCTGTGCAGATCTGCAGTTTTGAGATTGCTTGATGGGCTGTGGATGGGCTGGCTGGAGCATCACATTGACTGTCAATGTTGGTTGACATTGGGGAGCAGGTTACATAAGGCTGTACACGAGTGGGTAGAGGAGTTGGGGGAAGTGTAGGTAGGTCCAGGTCCTCATCATCCTTTCATTTTGATGTTGAATGGGGCTGTCATTTGCATTGTTGAGTACATCTGTGATCGTTGGGAAATTGGTTGGTAGTTTGTCTGGGCTGATAGAGCCTGAGGTGGGTGGTGGATGCCCGTCCTGACCCTTGAGCAACAAGGAAGCAGATGTGGTATGAACTATACAGCTTTTTTGTGGATTGTTCATAACATCAGTATGCCTTGGACTTGAGGTCATATCCCATCAGAATTCACTTGATGGACCTGTCATAGATCTTCGGGTTTTGTGTAGATAAAATGAGGACAAATGCCCTACAGCCAATCTCTCACATATATGAGTAGTTGGGTAGTTTGCCGTACCACAAGCCATCTGGAGTGGCGTCCTTGAGTGACGATGTCTTCATTTTATTTGTGAGATGTGATGCCATCAAGTAGAATTTGTCCCACAGGAAAGGTGGACATCTGGAGGCAATGCGTATGGCACACGCCTTCCCCATAAG
Source organism: Tephrocybe rancida (assembly GCA_018858115.1). Classification (NCBI taxonomy): domain Eukaryota; kingdom Fungi; phylum Basidiomycota; class Agaricomycetes; order Agaricales; family Lyophyllaceae; genus Tephrocybe; species Tephrocybe rancida. The sequence continues at coordinate 71,406 of JABCKT010000081.1, forward strand.
TGTTCTGTGCATCTGTTTGACGCATCCTACGTGTGCTGGTGGTGCCAAACTGTGTTGTGATTCCCTGGGACTTGAACCATTCCTGATGTTCATTTCCACAGATCTCACTGTCATGTCCTGATCGTATAATGCCAACAGTCAAGCCTTCAGTTCGTCGGGCTCTAACCCATGCCATAATCTCTGGGAAAGCATCCTTCTTGAGCTTCAAGGGAATCAACCAAACTTTGTTTGTATAGTCATCAACAATGTTGAGAATATAATTTGTCCCAGTACATGAAGATACAGCTGATTTTCCTGTTGCATTTATCCACACGACTCCGAGTTTATGCATCACCCTATGCTCCTCTCCCACCTCCATACCTTTCACCATGCCTGCCTTTGCCATATTGATAATAGTCTGATAGTTGGCATGACCAAGATGGCGGTGCCAGGTCAAGAGGTCAGCAGCATGTTGCATGGTGAGCACGTGCTCAGTGGTAGCAGGTAGGAGGTTGAGTGTGTAGAGATTCTTGTGTGGGAGAAGCGATGCTGTGGCGATTGGTTTACGAGTGGTTTTGTTGAAGATGCGGGTGCCTACATTATCGAGCACTTTACACTCCTCCACCTTTTCTGCCCGGAGTCCGGTGGACTCTGGCCGGATTACTGGAATTCCGGTGGACTCCAAGCGGACTCCGGGTGGACTGGGAGGCCTGCCAATTTTCAAGATTTTGGCTGATCCAGTCCGAGTCCAGTCCACTCAGAGTCC